>CAUZXS010005630.1:10000-23103 GCA_963585895.1 Sepioteuthis lessoniana | reverse complement strand
TAGCCGTGGAGGTGCCCGTGGTGTAATGGTTATCGTCACAGGATATGAACACGGCGATACGAGTTCAATTCCTGGACAAGACTGATTGCATTTCACATAGCACTAATACCCTTGGGAAAGGTACGAATCCAATTATTCTCCCTCCAGCTAGGGGTAAATAGTAGGGCAGACTAGGTTCTTCAGCCTTGGTGAGGCAACTAGTCTAGGAGAAGGAAAACTCTGAATTCAAACCTGTTAAACTCCGCTTAAAAATTGACCTTGTGTCATATCCTGCCCGAGCGGAGGGGTTGGGTAAATAGGATATAGCCGTGACTGCTCGGCTATCCTAGCAGTTCGCGTCAATCAGTCTCGGCCGATCGATAACTACAAAGTCCAGTCCCGACCTAACCACCCATCCAAAAACAGCCTTTCAGAAAAAGATGATGTTCGGCAATAGAAATATTTGGTATATAATCTTATGTAAAAAAAAAAAAAAACTTTTAAAAAATCCTTCAAAACCTCTAAATATTAGCCCAGTCGGCTGCAGAGGGGTAAGACCCCCCCACCAACAAGGGTCCTGATTATGACATTAAATAATCCGATGTTGAGGATCCACTGATGCTGGAGGTTTGGGAAATGTAGAATATCCCTTCATTACGCCATTGCCTTCAAGTTCACTCTGGCTCGGATTGGTAACACCTGATAGGATCCTATAAATGGATCAAATAGAACTGTTTAATATCTAAACTGAAAACAAATAAATGACTTAAGCTAAATTGAATTGTTTGAAATAGAACTGTTTGAACATCTTATAGTATGAAAGGAATGTCTGAATTGTTTGTGATATATAAGTGTACTTGAAACCAATTAACTGTGAGCAAACGAATGAGTAATGTTGTATAGAATAACTAATGTTAAAAAACAATACTTTTAACTACTTCACCGTGTGTAAGAAATAACTAATAGTGAATAGAATTATTTGTGTTTGATCGGAATACTTGAATCCTTTTAACTGTGTACAAAAAATGAGCTCAGGCTCATTTTAAGATGTTAACAAAATGTTTCCAAATCACACATTTCTATATATGTATATATAAACCGGATTTGGCATTAAACAACCTGCTATGGTTGATATTGTTACATACTGACCCTTGACCGAGCCGTCAATCAAAGACGCACCTATGTAAATAAGCGGAAGAAGATCATGTGATCTAATCGGAAGTAAGTGGGCATTATGGAATAATATATGCAGATTCCCGCGGCAGTTGAGTCTGTGGGAGGCAGTGAAGGTCATAGTGAGAGCCAGTTTGCTGCTAGTGAGAACGCTCCGCTGATGACTGCTGCCTCCAGTTGGGAGAGTTGGAGTCAGTGAGGGGAGTCAAAGCCAGCTTGAGAAGCAGAAGGAGTGCTAAGTGGGTCTTGAAGATCACACAGAGTGCAATGGTCAAGTTAAGTTATGGTCAATATAGCAACCTGTCTCGTCTTCCCCTGTCCGTCTGTCTCACAAACCACAGATGCTTCAACTCCTTTCGAAAGAATAAAAAGACGTATATATTCTTGTAAAGAAGTGTCATCCTTCATTACTTCAACCGCTATACCACAATATGCCGTCAAATCAAACCAAAACCCGTAAATATGAATTTACTAATATTCATTTTCTTATGTTGTATTTTGACCTTTTGACCCGGCCAAAAATGCCATTCCAAGGTGATGCACCGGAAAGAAGTGACACATCCCAAAGGCAGTTATGAGAGGAAATCGCGTGGGCGGAAATCGGCTGATGAAATGGGACGAGTTAAAAAAAATTCCTATGGTACACTCATAGACTGATGCACCGGAAGAGAGTGACCTGTGAACTGCATGACAGTTATTTCCGCTTGATGACGATTAAACATGCGATTTCAACGATCGAGTGGGCGATGAAGTGGGCGTTGAACTATTATATAACGCAGTTATAGACGAGATGTGGTAGGGAAAGCCACATCAGGCCGAAGGGGCCATGAGGCCCTGATGAGTTGGGGTCCAGAGAAGATGCCGATAAGATGCAGTAAAGAAAGCCAGCCCCCAGCTAAGTAGACCCCAGGACCTCCGGTTGAGCATCAGGAGAACAAGAAAGACACAACGTTGACGGCCATAAGTTTGGGGTCAAAATATTGTAGTTATGTTCGATCTCAAGCTCCCTCTCACACGCAAACCTTGAGTAACCCTTTTTCGAACCTTGCAATAAAGTGAGAGGTACATATTTATTGTTTAAAGAAGTCTTCCTGTGTGCGTCTTTATTATTGTGTCGTTATGATGCTGTAGATGACTATATAACACTTAACCTCTTGAGCACACGTTAGAATCGATCAGTCAATCAACCAAACCATGTACCAAGCTATGCTAAACCTTTCGAATAACAAGCAATCATCGATAGTGAGTTGGAGGCGCACCGGACGCATCTAATTGACAGCCTTGGGCCAAACCATCTTTGAGATCGATATCAAGCCGCACATAGTAGTTATTGACAGGTTATCGATCATTCGGAAATCTGATCTCTCTCAGAGAATAGCAAGAGGGATTATTTCAAACTAGAGCCGAATCCGCACTACTGTATGGCTGCACCGTTTGGACTCAAATGAAACGCTTGGAGAAAAAGCTAAATGGGAACTACTCCAGGATGCTGCGTGCTGTTTTCAACAAATGCTAGAAACAGCACTCACGTCCCATCTCACAAACCCTCCAAGTAAATCGAACGAGACAGTAGGCACTGCTGGAGAAGTTAAGGCCGTCTCATAAGTGACATTCTCCAATGGTTACACCAATGTTGGCCGATCAGGAAGATCTTAGATTCATCTGCTCTGTTACGACACTGGGTGCCATGTAGAGAACTGATAAAGAGCGATGGCTGATAGAGGCGGATGGCGAACGAGAGTCAAAGAAACTTCTGCTGTCGGCGTTCTTTGATGATTATAATGATTTCTCTTTCTAGTTTTCTGTGCAGTCATCCATTTTTTTTTTTACCTTTTAGAAGTTTAAATTATCTTGAAATTTTCTTTTGATGTAAACGTTTTATAACTTTTCATTTTCTAATCTTTTATCTTTATTTACCGTGTTTTTTTAAAATCTTATTTTATTTTATTGTTATATTATCATTTTTTTTTTTTTTTTGAGAATATAATTCTCTCTATTTTCTTAGGTCACAAATTCCTTTTTCTGACTTGAAATTCTCTTTTGTCCATTACGTTGTACGACTTCTCGCTTATAATAATTTTAATTTGCATAAAAATTTCAAACGCTAAACATTTAGAGCTATTATGGAACAAAAGAGCATCACACGTTGTCGTCTTCACTCTCAAAGCCAGCCAAGTCGGCTTTTGAGATTGTAGAATACGCCGACTGCTTCTCTGCAGAGAAGACACCCACCCAACGAATGTCCGGAATATGACATTAAACAATCTGATGGTCAGGATCCACTAATGCTGGAACTTGGGGGAATGCAGAGGACCCCTTCATTGTCATCGCTCTTAGGTCCACTCTGACCCGGAGTGGTAACATTTAATTGGGTCGTATCTATTGGTCAAATTGAACTGTTTGACATTTAAACTGACTTCAAACAAATGACTTAGGCTAAACTGAATTGTTTGAAAACCAACTGTTTGATCATTTAAATGTTTGTAAACAAATGGATGATATCTGTCTATATTTTTGAGACGAGGTATTATGTACATTATTTACACATTTTTCGGACTATTATCCTCATCTTTGTTGCATGTTTATCACAATGTTTCGGCCGTTGTACGCTCCGGCCTTCCTCAGGTGGTTGGAATGATCAGGAGATAACCGATAACTGATATCCATTAAACATGGCTCGTCGAACTAGAACAGTCTACCCCGGTGAGCGAAATAAAGGGTTAAGTTCGACATTCCAACCACCCGAAGAAGGCCGGAGCGTACAACGGCCGAAACGTGGTGATAAACATGGCGACAAAGATGAGGACAATAGTCCGAAAGATTTTAATAAATGACTGATGTTTAGTTGAATTATTTCTGATACATTGCAATACTTAGAATCATTTAACTTTATTGACTTATGCTAAACTAAATGGTTAGAAATAGAACGATTAGAGCATCCAACTGTGAATATGTACAAAATGTTTGCCATATTCGCTGAGGCTGTAGAACATACCGACTGCTTTTCTGCAGAGGGGTAAGACTCCCACCAATGAGTGTCCTGGATATGACACTAAACAATCTGATGGCGAGGCTCTAGTAATGTGGGAGCTTTAGGGAATGCGTAGTACCCCTTCATTGCCATCGTTCCAATGTTCACTATTGCCCAGAGTGGTAGCATCTGATAGGGTCCTATCTCTGGATAAAATAGAACTAAACTGTGTAGTTAGGCTAAACGGAATTGGTTGAAATAGAAATACTTTTACATTTAACAGAGTGTAAACAAAAGACTTATATTTAATTGGATTTTTAATGATACTTAGCAATATTTAGGACCATTAAACTTTGTTGATTAAAGTGAATGGCGTTAAGAACCTTTTTTGACATTTAAACTGAATTGTTTGAAATAGGACTGTTTATATATGTAAAAATGAATTTGGTATTAAATAACCTATAATGGTTGACATGCCATAAAAGCAAAGCAGAGCAAACCAAACTGGGGGTTGTCCTCGTGCTGTAATGGTTAAAACACTGGGGTGCGGAAAAGTAGTTAACGAGTTCGAACTCCACTCGCGTTATTACGTTCATTTTCAGACTAATACACTTGCAAAAGGTATTATGAACCCCTTTATCCTCCCAGCTATGGGTTAAATAGTACTACTAATATTCTTCGAGAAGAATGACTTTGGCATTAAATAACCAACAAACGTTGATCTGCCATTTAACAAAGAAACCAAACTTAACCAAATCTACAAAATGTATTTACAAATCATATATCTAAAATATATGTAAAAACAGGAATTTTATATTAAATAACCATAGATACGCCATCAAACCAAACCAAAGTTTTAGAGTTCTTTCGAATCGCGTTGGTTGCGCCTTGTCTGAGAGGCCCAGCTTAGCATAACAGTTATCATCAAGGTAAAAGAGATCGGAGTTCAAATACAGGAAGAAACGCTTCCCGCTAATGCCACATGAATCCATTTTTTTTTTCATCAGTGAATGATGAATATTAGTTTAGATTAGGTTCTTGAGCATCGGTTAAATAACCAGTCGAGAAGGAAAACTCTGAATACAAACCAGCCGCTAAGAATTGACTTTGTGTCATATTTTGCTTGTGAGGGAAGGGTCGGGTAAATATTCACCTCTGGCTTTTATGCCTTTACATAATAGTTGCTAGGACAGTAGAATACACCGACGGCATCTCTGCGGAGGGGTAAGAACTCTACTCAACGAAGTGTCCTGGTGGATATAACATTAAACAATCTGATAGTGAGGTTCCAGTAATGCTTTGGGGAATGCGGAGTATACGTTTATTGCCATCACTCGCTGGTGTACTCTGACCCGGAGTGGTAGCGCCTGATAGGATCATATGTATGGGTCAAATAGAACTAAATTGTTTAATTACACTAAATTGAATTGTTTGAAATTGACTGTTTTTACATTCAAACTGCATCCTTATACTAAATTGAATTGTTTAAGATATGACTGTTTTTGACCATTAAGTGTGTGTAAATAAAAACGATACTTATAGTAAACTGAATTGTTTAGAACTTTTATCAAAATGACTTACGAGGTCCATACGATAAGTTTCCAGATTTTTTTGAACAGCTACAGCAGGAATTGGAATACACCCTACTAAAACCTGATTATCACAGCTGGTGAATTTCAAAAATGAAATCTGACACTTTAGAAGAAGGGTATGCAATAAAATTCTGTTTTAGACTTGGAAAAAATGCCACAGAAACGTATGGAATGCTTCAGACTGCTTTTGGAGCATCTTGCAAGAATCGAGCATCAGTTTTTGAGTGGCATAAGAGATTCAAGGAAGGCAGGGAGTCTGTGCGGGATGATGAGAGGTGTGGGAGGAGTAAGTCAATACACCACTGTAGATTAACGAAAGGGTTAGGGTTACTATGTTGAGGTTTTAAGGGAGTTCAGGAAAAGATTCCTAGGGAAGAGGCCAGCACTCTTCAAATCGGGTCAGTGGCATTTCCACCAGGACAATACACCAGTCCACAACTCCATCCTTGTCACAGACTATTTCACCAAGATTGGCATCAAGATAGTTTCTCAGCCTCCCTATAGTCCAGACCTTGGTCTCAGTGACTTTTGCTTATTCCCGAAGCTCAGAGGCTGTCGTTATGAGACAATTTAGGAGATGAAAGAGGCTGTGACGAAGGTCATTGACACACTCACACAAGAGAACTTCCATGTGGCCTTCCAGAAGTTGTTGGAACGCTACAACAAGTGCATTGCAGCTGAAGGAGATTACTTCGAAGGGGACAAGAGTTTCATGTGTGTAATATCAATAAAAGTGTCCATACGAAAAAAGTCTGAAAAATTATCGTATGCGCCTCGTAATTCGCCGTTAAATCACCTGAAAAGGGTCGATACGGTCGTAAAACAAAACAAAACAACCAACTAACCTGCTGATTAGTGAGTTCAATTCTTACAAGGTGGCTCATAATGGTGCTCTTGAGTTAAATCCAAGCTATTTTTAGTTCAGATATTCTATTGAGCAGTGGATAAAATCCTCACTTCTTACCCCAAATTTAAACTAAGGTTGTTTTTTACTTTGTTCCATTGTTTTGCCGCCATTTTCCTACGGACTTCCTTTCCTCTACTTTCATTACATTTTCTCTCTCTCTCTTTCAATATTTTCCTCTGTTTTCCTATCATATTAAAGTTTTCTTTCTTGTTTAAACTTGACTTCTGATTCGGCTTTAGTTTTATTTTATTTTGCTGGTTCCTTTCACCAAGAAAATAACGGCGGCTTAATCATTATTTTTTCATTGGAGTTTTTTTTTCTCTTTCTCTATTTATTTTTTTATTTCTTTTTCTTTTTTTCCCTTTCAATAAAAATAAGGAGACTTCTCCATAATTGCTTATTGTAACTCGCTTTTCTATTTTTTTTTCTTTTAGCTTGGGTTTCTTTTTATTTATATTTTCTTTCTTTCTTTGAACATAACGTCTTTCTTTCTGTTCTTTTTCTTCTTTTGATTGTCTTTTTCTTTCTTTCTTTCTTTCTTTCTTTCTTTCTTTCTTTCTTTCTTTCTTTCTTTCTTTCTTTCTTTCTTTCAGAATAACGTCTTTGCCTTTGTTTCTCTTAACGTTCTTTCTTTCTTTCTTCGAGCATATAATGTCTTCGTCCCCGTTCCTCTTTGGGTTTTCTTTTTTTTTCTTTCTTCGAGCATAACAACTTTCTTCCTCTTCCTGCTTTTCTTTCTTTCTTTTTTTTTTTTTTTTTTGAGCAAAACATCTTTCTGCGTGTTCCGTCTCCTCTTTTGATTTTCTTTCTTTCTTTGAGCAAAACGTCTTCATGTTCCTTTTCCTCTTAAAAGTTTCTTTCTTTCTTTCTTTCTTTCTTTGAGCATAATGTCTTTTTTCGTGTTCCTTTCTTTCTTTCTTTCTTTCTTTCTTATTTTCTTTAAATCTTTCTTTCGTTCTTCGAGCAAAACGTCTTTCTTGATATTCCTTTTCCTCTTTTGATAATTTTTTTCTTATTTTCTTTCTTTTTGTTTTCTTTGTTTCACATCCTTCTTGATATTTTCTTTTTCTTAAGTACCGTCTTCAATTTTGGTTTCTTTTTCGATTTTCACTTTTTTAAAAAAAATTTGCATTGTATATTTTTCTTTTGTTTTTCTTTATTTTTTATCGACTAATTTTTCCTTTGATTCATTATCACCTTTTTATTTCATTCTCATTTTTTGTAATTTCTAAGATGCCTTCTTCATAGTAATACAGACTTACTTTTTAATCTTACCTTTCAGATCTTTTTTTTTTCAATTTTTCTGTTTTTTTTTTCTTTTTTTTTTTAAATCTTACTTTTTAGTTTTATTTTTCTGTTATTTATGCTTTACTTCCCTTTTGATCGTAATTCTCTTAATTTTCTTCTCTCTTTGCATTCTTCGTTTCTTTTTCTTTCTCTTCTTCAATTGATTTATTATTCCTACCTTTTCTTTCTTTTTCATTTTCTTTCTTTTTGTATTTCCTTTTTTATTTTTTGCTTTCTTCATCCTTTCTTAGATTTTTCTTTTTTTTTTTTTTGCTCGACTTTTTTTCTTGTGTTTTTCTTTTTTCTTCGTCTCCTTCAGATTTTGTTTCCCTTACATCTCCTTGCCCTGTCGACTAGGGCTGTAGAATAACCCAGCTTTATCTCTGCAGAGGGGTAAGACCCCCACCCAACGAGTGTTCTGTATTTGACACAAAATAATCTGATGGTGAGGCTCCAGTATTGCCCGAGCTTTGGGGAATGCGGAGTAGCCCTTCATTGCCATTGCTCCCTGGTCCATTCTGACCTGGAGTGGTAGAACCTGATAGGGTCCTATCTATGGGTCAATTAGAACTAAACTGTTAGTTAAGATGGGACTGTTTTTTTAAATTGAAACTGCGTATTTATGCTAAACGGAATTGTTTGAAATAAAACTGTTTGTACATTTAACTCTGTGTATTGCCCAGTCGGCACTGCTTTTCTGCAAACGGGTAAGACCCCCACCCAACAAGTGTCCTGGATATGACACTACACACCCTGATGGTGAGGTTTCAGGAGCTTTGGGAAATGTAGAGTACCCTTTCATTGCCATTCACTCTCAGTTCCATTTTTGCCGAGTCGGCTGGGGCTGTAGAATACACTGACTGCACCTCTGCAGAGGGGTAAGACCCCCCCCCCCAATGAGTGTCCTGGAATTGACACTAAACAGTCCGATGGTGAGTTCCCAGTAATGCTTGGGCCTTGGGGAATACGGAGCACCCCTTCATTGCCATTGCTCCAAGGTCCACTCTGGCCCAAAGTGGTAGCACCTGACAGGGCCCTATCTATGGGTTAAATAGAACTAACGGCATACTTATGCTAAACTGAATTGTTTGATTAAACTGAATAGCTTGAAATAGGAATGTTTTTGACAATTAAACCGTACTTACATTTAAACTGCGTGCTTATGCTAAACTGAATCATTTCAAATAGAACTGTTTTTTGACATTGAAACTGTATTTACAATAAACTGAATTGTTTAACCGAGAACCGTTTTGACAATTAACCGTGTGTAAACAAAATCTGTGCTTATACTAAACTGAATTAGCTGAATTAGAACTGCTTGACTAAACTGAATTGTTAGAAATAGAAATATTTTTCTCAATTAAACTGTACTTACATTTAAACTGCGTACTTATGCTAAACTGAATTGTTTGAAATTGAATTGTTTTTGACATTGAAACTGTACTTACACTAAACTGAAATGTTATATATAACTGCTTGAATAGTTTGAATTAAAAATATTTTTGACAAACTGTGTACACATGCTAAACTGAATTGTTTTAAATCGAACTGATTATTCACATAAAAATGGATTTGGCATTAAATAACCTACAAAGGTTGATATGCCATAAATCCCACCAAACCAAACCAATCCGGTTGACCCTGACCTTGAGTGGTAGCACCTGATAGGATCCTATCTATGGGTCAAATAGAACTATACAGTGTACTTAGGCTAAACTTTTGACATTCAATTGTGTGGAAACAAAAAAAAAAAAAAGAACTATACTTATACAAAACCGAATTGTTTGAAATAGAAATGATTGACTCAACTGAATTGCTTGAAATAGAAATGTTTTTGACTGTGTACTGATGCTAAACTGAATTGTTTGAAATAGAACTGATTTTTTGTATAAAAATGGATTGGGCATAAAATAACCTAGAAAGGTTGATATAGTAATTTACAAAGCTCTTTGCTTCGATGTGGCACAAGGCCGAATGAATGGGGCGCCCAATGAGACTCGAACTCACTCGTGTAGGTTTGCTAGTCTAGCTTGCTAACCGTTACACCACCAGAGGTGCCCCCTAGAAAGGTTGATATACCATAAAACCAAGACAAACCATCTTACTTTTTCTTCGCCTCCTCCTTCTTTACTCAATCTCCAATCTTTTTGTACGCGAGTTCGTATTCCAGCCGCGCAATTACGTTCACTTTGGGGCAAATACCCTTGAGAAAGGTATGAACCCCCTAATCCTCCCAGCTATGGGTTAAATAGTACCACTACTGTTCTTCTGGGAGAATAGCTTTGGCATTAAATAACCTACAAGGGTTGATATGCCATTAAAAACAAAGAATACAAGAATACAAAAGTAATATTAGATAACCAGAAAGCAAAAAAAAAAAAAAAATGAAATAGAAATGTTTTTGACAATTAAACTGTACTTAGATTTAAACTGGGTGCTAATGCTTAACTGAATTATTTGAAATAGAACTGTTTTTCGATACTAAAACTGTATTTACACTTAACTGAATTGTTACATATAACTGCTTGAATAGTTTGAAATAAATGTTTTTGACCATTAAACTGTGTACTAATGCTAAACTGAATTGTTATAAAAAGAACTGTTTATTTGTATAAAAATGGATTTGGCGTTAAATAACCTGCAAAGGTTGTTATGCCATAAAACCCAATAAACTAACCAACCAATCTTTTTTTTTTTACTCTCCGTTTTGCCTCATTCTCTTTTTAGTTAATTCACCATTTCTTCGTTTTATCATTCATTTTTTTTATATTTCTTTCTTTTCCTTCTGTTCGTTCTTCATTTTATTTGTTTTTCTTTGTATATCTTTCTTCCTTTAACTATTTTATTTCCCACGTCTTCTTCTTCTTCTTCTTCTTCTTCTTCTTCTTCTTCTTCTTCTTCTTCTTCTTCTTCTTCTTCTTTCACCCTTTTCCTCTTCTTTTACAATTTTTTTCTTTTTGTCATTTCCTTCTCAGCTCTTCTTCTCTGTCTCTTTTTCTTTCATTATCTTTTTTCTTTTTCTTCGTTTTTGAAAACTTTTTCTTTCTCTTTTCACAATTTTGATTCCTACTACTTTCCTTTTTTTAATCTCTTTCTCTCATTTCTTTCTCTTATTTCTACTTTTCTTTTTCTTTCTTCATCCTTTTTCTTTCTATTCTTTTTGTTTTTCATCTCTACTCTTTCTCTCTTTTTTTTCTTTTTAACTTCTATTCTTTCGTTACTTTCGTCTCCTTCGTCCTATCTTTCCTTTCTTTTTCACTTTCTTTTCTTCATTCTTCATTTTCTCGTTTTGTTTATACATATTCTACTTTTCCGTCTTTCTATCTTTATTCTCTTTCATTTTCTCTTTCAATTTTATTTTTTTGCCTTTGTCTCATTTTTTTAAAAAATTCTTTCTTTCGATAAATTTTCTTTCTTGTCATCTTCCAAGGAATTTTTTTCAGGCAGTTTTCGTTTTTTATTTTATCTCCTGCTTTCTTCTCTTCTTCCGCTTTATCTCTCCGTCTGTCTGTCTCTTTCTCTCTCTACTTCCACGCCTTTTCTCTCTCTCTTTTTTTTCTCCCATTCTCTTTCTATCTCTTTTTTTCTTTCGCTCTCTTTCTATGTCATTTTTTCAGCTGTTTCTCTCTCTTCCGCTATCTTTCTCTCAGTTTTCTTCCACTCTTTCTCCAGCCCTTTATCGCTTTTCTTCCGCTCGGTCTCTCTTTCTCTCTCTCTATTTTTTTTTTCTGCTGTCTCTCTCTCTCTATCCTCTTCTCCTGTCTCTCTCTGTTTCTTTCCACTACCTCACTTTCGCTCCTTTCTTCTTCTTCTACTTCTTCTCTTTTCGCTCTTTTTTTCTTTTCTCTTCATCCACTCTCACTGTCTGAATTCTTATTTGTTTTTCGTTCCTCTTTTGCGTCCCTTTCTTCTTCCGAAATCCCTAAAATTTATTCCCCTTCCTTTTTCTTGTTCCTCTATTTCTCTTGCTTTTTTTTTTCATTTCTATTTTATTCTTTTCCCCATTCGTTTACTATTTTATCCCTTACATTTACATCTCCCTTCTCCTCTTTTCTTTCGTTTTTCCTTCTCCTCTTTTCTTTCGTTTTTCCTTCTCCTCTCTGCTTTCGCTTTTCCTTCTCCTCTCTTCTTTCGCTTTTCCTTCTCCTCTTTTCTTTCGTTTTTCCTTCTCCTCTTTTCTTTCGCTTTTCCTTCTCCTCTCTGCTTTCGTTTTTCCTTCTCCTCTTTTCTTTCGTTTTTCCTTCTCCTCTTTTCTTTCGTTTTTCCTTCTCCTCTTTTCTTTCGCTTTTCCTTCTCCTCTCTGCTTTCGCTTTTCCTTCTCCTCTTTTCTTTCGCTTTTCCTTCTCCTCTTTTCTTTCGCTTTTCCTTCTCCTCTTTTCTTTCGTTTTTCCTTCTCCTCTTTTCTTTCGTTTTTCCTTCTTCTTTCGCTTTTCCTTCTCCTTTTTTCTTTCGCTTTTCCTTCTCCTTTTTTCTTTCGCTTTTCCTTCTCCTTTTTTCTTTCGCTTTTCCTTCTCCTCTTTTCTTTCACTTTTCCTTCTCCTCTCTTCTTTCGCTCTCCCTCCTCTTCTCTTCTTTCGCTTCTCCTTCTCCTCTCTTCTTTCGCTTCTCCTCCTCCTCTTTTCGCTCTTCCTTTTCCTCTTGTCTTTCGCTCTTCCTTCTCCTTTTTCTTCTCTCTCTCTCTCTCTCTCTCTCTCTCTCGTTTTAAAGTTATTTCTTACTTCCTTTTTCTTTCTATAAATTTTTTCGTCTATTTTTGCTTCTCTTTATTTCTTCTTCTTTTGTTTACGGCTTTCTTTTCTTCCTCTTTTCTTCTGAAATTCCCTTCTTTCTCAACTTCTTTAACTCAGCTTAATTCTTTTTCTTTTTTGTCTTTTTTCCTTTTTTTACTTGTTTTGGACTTATTTCTTCACTTCCCTTTGTTTCCTTTTTTTTCTTTTTTTCTTTTCGCGCGCTCAATCTTCCTACACATTTCCTTTATCTTTCTACCCGACCTCTTCTAGTTTTTCCTCTTTATTCCCTACCCGTATCTTCCTTTGATTCATAACTACCCCCCCTCCCGCTATACATCACCGTATACTTTAATAACCTTTAGACTCTGGTAACTTTTTTTTTCTCGCTTTTCTTTTTCATACAAAATAAATAAATAAATAATCATTCGTAGGAACATAATTCACCCAAATGATACCCAATGCCG
>CAUZXS010005630.1:0-5000 GCA_963585895.1 Sepioteuthis lessoniana | reverse complement strand
ACGTTAAATGCAATCAATCTCGTCCAGGATATATATATATACACACACACATACGTGTCCGTGTGTGTATTGGCCTGGCGGGTGGAGTGTTCATTAAAGGCCTGAGAGACCAGCGTTCAATCCCAGGTCTAGTCATACCAAAGACTCAAAAATGGTACTTGATGCCTCCTTGCTTAATGCTAAGCATTATAAGATACGGATCAAGGGTAAAGTGAATCAATCCAAGGAAAGAAGTGGCGCCCCAATACACCTTGAAAAGGGAGCCTTCAGGTCGTCTGCGACTGTGGTCGCCAACGTTATTTATATAAGAATTTATGTATATACAATTATGTATGGTTGGTTTGTTCTGTTTAATGGCATATCAACCTTTGTAGGTTATTTAATGCCAAAGCAATCATACTTGAACAGTCGTGGTACTATTTAACCCATAGCTGGGAGGATAAGGGGGGTCATACCTTTTCCAAGGGTATTTGTCAGTAGGTGAACGTAATAGCGCGACTGGAGTTCGAACTCGCTTACTACGATTCCGTCGTCCATCGCTTGAACCATTCACACCAGGAGGACATCCCCCACACTTTAATATGTACATATATATAAATTCATGTGCATAAGAACTTATATATGCATCTATATATATATATATATATATATATATATATATATAAATTCATGTGCATAAGAACTTATATATGCATCTATCTATCTATATATATATATATATATATATATATATATATATATATATAAATTCATGTGCATAAGAACTTATATATATATATATATATATATAAATGTTTGGTTGAATACCACGGATTGTTTCTTTTTTAAAATCTTTAAGTAAAGACATTCAAGTCTTCTTGCTATTCTAATGTCTGGGTCAAGTTGGTAAAGAAAGTACCATATACTAGTCCACGAGCTTTCGCCCATTTCGCTGGTCAATTTCGGGTGTCGTGTAAGATCGTTTGTTGCTGTGAGTTCGATTTATATTGATTTGGAGTTTTTTGTTTGTTTGTTTTTTAAAAATATTATCGATGGGATTGGCTCATTCTGCTAGGTGATTATGTTTAATATGTTTATACTTGTGGTGAATGCTATTTTATTGAATTTCTTATATATATATATATATATTTATATAAAATCGTGGATCTGTTCTTAAAGGTCAATGTTTACACGTTCTGATCATACTGCTTTGCACATATGCACGCATTCAAACATATTTAGATAATAATAGCCAAAGAAAATTGCGAACGTGGCCACAGAATGAATAAGTCTCAGGAAAAGTGTAACCCGCTCGTATACATAGATGATGTTAAGATATTTACTAAGAATGAAAACGAACTAGCGACTCGTCTACGAACTATCAGAATCTACAGACAATATACAGGAATGGAATTCGGGATTGAAAAAATGCGGCATGCCTTGAATAAAAGAAATTAAAAAGAAACTGCTGAAGGAATATAATTGTCCAGTCAGGAAAACACCAGAACAAAAGGAAATTTAAAAAAAGAAAAAAAGAAACAACAAAAACCTGGAAATATTAGAAGCGGAGACCAATAAAATACAAGGATATGAAAGTAAGAAAGGAATATCTCAGATCAAACAAAAACGAAAAACAAAACAAATTTTGACCCAACACGCGAGCAAAAGTATAATCTAACGAAAAACTACTTAGGCAGTCTTCTCTCATGCGTTTATTTACCCAAACCGAGCAAGATGTGACATAAGGTTAATTTTTTTTTAGTTTACCCGCTTTGAATTCAGAGTTTTCCTTCTCTTAGATCGGTTTCTATATCAAGGTTAAAGAGCCTGTTATTTACCTATAGCTGACGGGAGAATAGTTGGGTGCATTCTTTAACCAAATGGATTAGCGCTTTGCGTCTTGGGTTACCGTGTTCATTTACTACAACGGTAACCATTACACTACAAGCACCTCATTACATTACTTTCTTCTCTTTGGTAAGATAATCTGGACACTTCTTATACTGGACAAGAGTGGAACACGGAAATATGAACCATAAAACAAGAAAAATGGACTAACCACATAGCCTCCCACCCAACGAATGACAGAATCTATATGATAAATGGAAGAGGACTCGCCAGTATTGAGGATTGCATTGATACATATATATATATATATATACGAGTGTGTGTGCCGTTTTCGAGTGAGATATTTGTTAATGATTGCCCAGTAGACATGGGCTGTAGAATACACTGACTGCATCTCTGCAGAGGGGAAAGATCCCCCAACGAGTGTCCTCTACATGACACCAAACAATGTGATGGAGAGGTCCAACGATGCTGGAATTTCATTGCCATCGCTCCCTGGTCCACTCTGGCCGAGAGTGGTAGCACCTGGTAGGGTCCAATCAATGGGTTAAATAGAACTGAACTGCGTACTTAAGCTAAACTGAATTGTTTGAATTAGAACTGTTTGACTTAGCTGAATAGCTTGAAATAGAAATGTTTTTGACAATTAAATTTTGTACTTTCATTTAAACTGCGTACCTATGCTAAACTGAATTGTTTGAAATGGAATTGATTTTGACATTGAAACTGTACTTAGGCTAAACTGAATTGTTTAAAATAGAAATATTTTAGCATTTAACTATTTATCTATATTTTTAATAAACTGTATTTGAATTAGAACTGTTTGACGAAACTGAATTGTATGAAATAGAAATGTTTTTGACAATTAAACTGTGTACTTATGCTAAACTGAATTGTTTGAATAGAACTGTTTATTTGTATAAAGATGACTTTAAAATTAAATAACCTAAAAAGGGTGATATGCCATAAAACACAACCAACCAACTTGTTGAGGAGGAAGAATTGCATATCATTAATAATGTTTGATTCTTACCGTGTGAATAACGCTTCTGATTTTACGTGAGAACTCTGCTAAACTTAGTAAATACCCCGACCCATATATATATATATATATATATATATAAATACAAATTAACCTTCTAAGTATATATATATATATATATATATATATATAGAGAGAGAGAGAGAGGAAACTCGATTGTTTGGTTTGTCTTTTACCATATTTCAATGTTGGGATATTTGCTGGAGACCATTTTACAACTTTCGTGCATTGAGCACTTTATATATTTAAATATACGTATACCTTGTTTGCTTGATAGGTAAATTTAATTTTTTTTGAGTGATTTTAATCAATAATATGTATATTTATGCAATTTTATTTGGTTTTGTGGATATTTCTATTCAATAAAATGTAGTTTGCCCTTCCCTCGTTGGTCAGCTTTACCTAATGATCCGGTAAAGTGAAACCGAGGGAGATTTCGTCTAACCCATTAGGTACTTATATATGAGTGTGTGAGTGAGTAATATTTGCTTTACACTTCCTCTATTGAGAAGTGGGTGTCCTCGTGGTGTAATGGTTAAAGCGATGGACTGTGGAATCGTAGTAAGCGAGTTCGTTCTCCAGTCGCGCTATTACGTTCACTTTCGGGCAAATACCCTTGGGAAAGGTATGAACCCCCTTATCCTCCCAGCTATGGGTTGAATAGTACCACTACTGTTCTTCTAGGAGAATGGCATTAAATAACCTAAATAGTTGATATGCCATTAAACAAAGAAACCAAACCATCTATTGAGAACTCTGTGAGTGTATGTATATATATATATATATATATATATATATATATATATATATATATATATATATATATATAAGAGAGAGAGTGAGAGAAACCGATACTCCATTCATTTCACTGCCCACCAGAGAATGGAATACGGGAAATTCAATAGCGGGGTAAAAATTTTCTGAGTTTGAATATTATTAATTGCATATTATTTTATTGCAAGAATATTGCACACTCTTGTTAGTTTTTACCAATGGTGGAATTTTACTTTTTATAACACACCTATAGACACACACATACACGTATATGCTCACATACACACAGTCATGTGTGTGCTGATTGATTATTCCGGCAGATGACGATTTTTACCTGCGTATAGTACGTGTAATGTGTCTCATGTAGATACATCCCTTATTTAAGAATCTGTGCACTTATTGTTTTGTAATCCAGCTACGTTACCAACACGCTTTATGTTGCGTATATAAACATACATTCAGGTTGTTGAAATTTCATTTTACGTCAGTATATATAATATCTATGCGCGCGTGAGGAACGCCCCAAACTAAGGTTTACCCGTTAGTTTTACGGCAACCATAAAAGATATAAGGAACATAATCAAGTACCGGGGAGAGAACCACTTTTAACAGACCATAGTGCAAAAATAAAAAAAAAGGTCAATAAAATAGTTGGACCTTGCTAGAGAGCTGAAAGATCTCTGGAATATGTAGATAACTGAGATAGTAATCGAAGGTGGAACAGTTCTTCAAAACCTGGAAATAAGACTGGGTGAACTAGAGATGACTGGAAGAATCTAGACCATAGCACTGGTAAAATGAGAATACTTTGGAGAATCCATGAGATCCGAAAAGACTTGCTTTCTTTAAAAAAAACCGTCGTTAGAGTTGATATGAAAAATTGAAGTATTATAAAACTAATATATTGTAGATTTACTGATAGATTTTAATGTGTATTATACAGGGTGTCTCAAAATAGATAAAAACCCAATAATATGATAGTGATTTATTTTTGAAACAAGTGCAATGACGGTCTTTCGGAACATGACCTGTAAAATATGCTTCCTTTAAGCTAGATACATTAAATCAATATTTCTTTTAATTTTTATTATATCAGCTTTTATGAAATGCAATCTGATTTTGAGTTGAGTAATAAATCATTATCATATTAATGGATTACATCTATTTTGAGACAGTTTTGAATGATTTTTGTTTCTAAATAAGTAGTGACACAAAATATTTTCCTCTCTTGTCCAAGGCATTGTGATCAAGGGTTAATAGTTGTTATAGTATACTATTTCCAAATCTGAAACAAAAAAAGAACTCAACATTATTATTGGGAGAGTTTTTCGCAGTCACATTAGTCCCGTGTATATTG
>CAUZXS010005629.1:0-11659 GCA_963585895.1 Sepioteuthis lessoniana | reverse complement strand
ATACACACACACACATATATATATATACATACACACACACACATATATATATATATATATACATACACACACATATATGTATAAATATACACACACACATATATGTATAAATATACACACACACAAACACATATGTATATACACACATACATACATATATACACACACACATACATATAAACACACACACACATATAAACACACACACACACATATATATATACACATACAAACACACACATATCTTTATACACATATATCTATATACACACACATATATATATATATATATATATATATATATACACATACACACTCGCATACACATGAATACATACACCTACACACTTACACATATATACAGTACCCCTATCCAGACATTCCCATTGGATATTGAACAGTTTTCACCAACTCGGCTTTGATGTGATTTTAAGAAGACAAATAAAAAATATAGAAAGATGTGAAAATAAAAATAAGATTACAGTCAAGTATTTAGAATGGATCAAATTTTAGGATTAAAGTACCCATAAGGAACTGATATGCTATTAAACAAACCAAATCGACTACACATTCTCCAAGATTACTTAATGAGCCTTGAAATGAAGTGCCATGTTCTTTGTAGGATTTGACAATCATGGTTCTCCACAGCTTCCTTAATCAATCAGCTGTTTTTGGACAGTTTCATATTATTTTCTTCCCTCTCATAAACTTCCTTTCTTTTTGGTTGAGCAATCACCACAAAGGTTAGAAAACCCAATCTGCTCTGTTATTTTACTCATAAATGGGAAGGGAATTGGATATATGCCCTCCCTAAAGGTTCTGGGAAGTGAATTCAAAAACAACCTCGTTCGGGATTTTAACTTGGAACCTTTGTTTATTTTATTTCCAAGTAAAGAATCAAGAAGCCATTTGAAAACTTTTATGAAACCGTTAAAACTTTATTTTACTAAAATGAATAAATAAAATAAAAACTTTTCCTTTCTATTGCAAAGTTCTTACTACAATTTCCCTCATAAATTCTTTAACTCAATTCATGGAGTGACTTTTTAATATTAATTTTAGTCACTTGCAGTGGACTCCATATAAACAGTTCTAATGCCCTTAGGAAAGGCATGTCATAATTTACTGAACATTTTGCTCAGACATGGTACAAGGCCGTATGAATGGGGCACTCAACAAGACTTTAACTCACTCATGATGGTTTGCTAGTCTACCTTGCTATCCATTACATTACCCGAAGTGCCCAGGAAAAGCATGTATTCATCTCTCCTTCTCCAGTTATAGATAAATAGTTGGGCAGACTGGGTTCTTTAGTCTTTGTTAGGCAACCAGTCCAGGAGAAGGAAAACTGAAGTCAAGCTATTTGGATTCCACTTAAAATCTCACCTTGTGTCCAGGGGCAGGATAAGTTAATACATACAAGAGTGGTGCTGTTACAACCTGTCAATCCCAATTCATCTATTGACTTGAAAACATGCATTTACGCAGAAAATTCTTAATACCCTCAAATGGATAAGTAATGCACATACACACACACATCCATCAAAACGTATTTACTTACATTCTCATCCAGACAAAATTAAGTTTCGGCCATTTGCTACATTTTTTACTGTATGATTAAATCCCAAAAGTACATCTTCAAAATTGCTAGAGTTTCACCAGCAAAAATCCTATTTGTTTAGCCTTTCTATCCCCGAGTCATTGAAAAGTGAACTTATTTACCAATGACAATACATCATTTTTAGTAATTACATGTAACTGTTCAGAAAAAAAGAACAAAAAATGAAAATAAAAAATAACACATGCACACAAAAAAAGAGCACATAACTGAAACTTATTCTCCTCTGTATGTTGACTGTTGGTATACATTTCTATATGATTTTTTTGGACATTATCCCAGAAATAAGAGAAATCTTATTCAAGAAATTTTTTTATACAAGACCTCATGTTTTTGATCAAGAGTACACATCTAAGAAGACAACCCAGTTGGCTGAAGATGTAAATACTATTGCATCTCTATAGAGAGGTAAGATCCCTACTCCCAGTCAAAATGGCGGTTCTGGATATAACACTAAACTGCACCTGATGTTGTGGCTCCAGCGCAGGGGTTCAGGGAAATGTGGCATACCTCTTCATTGCTATTACTCCCATGTCTACTTTAACCTGGAGTGGTAGTACCTGTTTAGGGTCCCATCTATGGATCAAGTACAACTATTTGACCATTTAACTATGTGCAAACAAATGACTGATGTAAAATGGAATTGTTTATCTTACGTAGTAATACTTGAAACCATTTCACTGTGCACAAACAAATGAGTAATTTTACATAGAATTGTTAGCGATGAATAGCTATACTTAAAACCATTTCACTGTGTGCAAATAAAACTATTAGTATGGGCCATACTTGAAACCATTTCACTGTATGCAAACAAACGATTAATATTAAATAGATTTCTTAGTGTTAGATAACAATAATTGAAATCATTTGTATAAACAAATAGGCTGTAATTCATTTTAAAATAAAATTACCTACAAATTATCATTTATGAATCATATGTGTTACCATGTGTGCCAACAAATGACTAATGTTAAATTGTATTGTTAGTGTTACATAGCAATACTTGAAACCATTTAACTGTGTGCAAACAAATGAGCTTTGGTATGTTTAAAATGTTACCTATAAACTATTCATTTATAAGTCATATATTTAATATGTTTAAATAGAATTTGACATTAAATAACCTATAAGGGTTGATATGCCATAAAAACCAACCAAACTGAACATATCTAAGAAATTAGAATAAAACAAATGATGAAAATATTTAAATCCATACAACCTGTCGGCAGGGTTTAAAATGAGCTGACTGCATTCTCTGAGGAGTGGATAAGACCCTTCCCAACAAAAAAAAGTTGTCCTTGATAAGTCAATAAAGTGGGGAAGCTCTGGTGAGTGTGGAGTACAAATTGATCTGTTTTGGAAATTATTAGTATTGGATAGAAATACTTGAAACTGCATAACTGTGCAAACTAATAATTGTGGACAAATAAAAGATTAAACAAAATTTGCACTGGAACATTGAAAATATAACAAATTATTATAATCATATATTTTCAAATAAATCAACTTTCAGTATTAAATAACCCATAAGAGGTTAATATGCCGTTAAATAAACCAACCCTAAATGGAAATTTATATAAAAAGTAAACACGTTTTCCAAAGTATCTGATGAAACAGATCGGAAACATCAAATACTCGCTTTCTACAGTAAAGTTCATTCATTGTCCAGGGACTCGTATTAACAGTTGTGTTCATGAACTCCAACAAGAAATGTACAAAACGTTCCTTCAAGACAATAAACTCAACAGTCTGTGAAATGTTACATGATTAACAAAATCAGTTTATCTATCCAATATATATGAAATTCTAAAACGAGAGAGAGAGAAATATTTTGACATCCCTTGTAAAGCTTTATGCTTTCTAAAGAAAAAAAAAACATTGGTTAAATCAAGTGAGAAAAGGAAATTTCCAAAGTTGCCCGAAATTCCAGCTAATTTTCCGATATCAAAGAATTCCCAATCATTTGAAATAGACGGAGAAAAAATTGATTAATATTTTTTGGATTTGTGCAAGTTATAAACTTATTCGCAAGATAGTAAATATAAATTCCAACATTTTAATCTTGTGTTTCATCTGGTGATTTTACTTTTACGCTGACTTATTGTCTGCTGAGGGCTACATCAACGAGTGTCCTGGATATGACAATAAACTGTATCTGATGATCATGGGAATGTGGAGTACACCTTCATTTCCATTACTCCTAGGTCCACTCTGACTTGGAGTCGTAGCACCTGTTGGGGTCCTACCTTTGTAAACAATCAAGTAAACAAATAAGCTCTGGCTTGTTTAAAAAATGTTACCTACAAAATATTCGTATACAAGTCATATTTAATACGATATGTATAAACAGGATTTGGCATTAAATAACCCACATGGGTTGATATACCACAACCCAACCAACTAACCTTTAAGTAACGAAGCTGACGTGAATAATAGAGATAACAGTTTCTTTTCCGTTTTATCTTGCTCTACAGGCCAGTATTTGAGCACTTTGATTTAAGAAAAACATTTCTAAACGGTTCGTTTATTCACCTATATTATACTCAAAAGAGACAAAAAAATTCTTGAACAGAAAAACGATCGACGCACCCAACAATAGAAAATCTCTGCCGATATTGCCTCAGTTCTCTCAAAATATGGGAATGTGTTTCTGAATTTTCACTAACATCGAGAAAGAAAAGAAAATTTGAGTTGTTCTATCAATCATATGACCTAATATTCTAAGAATTTGCATTGCTACCAAGCTCAAATATCCCGTTGATATTAAAAGATGAAATTAATTAAAATTTTACCTAAAATTTTCACATTTGGATTTTGAAAACCGAGTTTGTGGTCACATTCGCTACGTTTCGGAAAGGATCAAACTGTAGTATCTGTTTTCCTATGTCATTATATTAACTTTCGATTAGTGTTGCATACCTTTAGCATAGAGAAGTAAGATGAGAAACTCACAGAAAGGTTGAAAAACCATCGATTTTTTTGAAAAATCGGTCTTTCTTTTCCTACTTTTTATGATTATTCTACGCTAACAGTTGCAGTACAAATAACAATCTCTATAAATTGCGTTAAGAAGTAACAGAAATAAAGTTAAGAAAGATATGAAAAATAGATAATACTGATAATAAATGTTTCGGTTAAGAAATTTATATAACTGAATGGATAACAACTTTTAAGTTTGGATTATCAATTTAAATTCATAAGTCCAGTTAGACATACCATTTAAAAAGCATTTCAACCTGTTTCGTAATTCCTAATTGTAAAAATTATATCAACTCAAAAAAACTTTAGACTAAGAATAAAATTAGTTTAAACCAGTGATTCTCAACTTCTTGTTATTTAATCTGATGATGGTGGGTGACCCCTTCCGACATGCAAGTTGTTTCTGTGGTTCCATAATAGCAGCGGTTTTATTTAGGTTCCGTAAATAAAAATTTGAACTACTTATATAACTAACTCTCCTCCACCAATTTATTTCATGTGACCCCTTCTCACAAGAAAACCCTACAACCACCCTCATCTCACTCCAAAGTTGCAAAACAATTATTTAAACAGTTTCGTTAATACAGGTACGCGCGATGGATGTTGAAACTGATTTCCTTTGCAAAGTGTGATGAAAGCCATAACAAACATACAAGATGTATACGAATTCGTGATTTTTTAACGAGGGGGGGGAGAAAACAATAAAATAAAATCTTTTAAAAAGTTGAGAAATTTTCAAGCTTGCCTAAATTAATAAAATGAGTGACGGGTCTAAAATTCCAAAGGTTTTTTTGTTTAATGTTTGTGAAAAGAATTGAGTTTCCAGTTTTGATTTTTGTTCATTTTAAATAGAAAATGTAAAAATGAATTAACACAAGCTACCCTGTCAGC
This sequence comes from Sepioteuthis lessoniana, assembly GCA_963585895.1. NCBI lineage: Eukaryota > Metazoa > Mollusca > Cephalopoda > Myopsida > Loliginidae > Sepioteuthis > Sepioteuthis lessoniana. Next base: position 6,171 of record CAUZXS010005629.1, on the reverse strand, counting down.
GGGGGGTTCACCAATGGTTCGGGAGACCTGGGTTCAATCTCAGGTCGAGTCATATCAAAGACTCAAAAACAAATAAAAATGGTAATTGATGCCTCCTTGCTGAACACTCAGCATTATAAGGTAGGGATCAAGGGTAAAGTGGAGCAATCCAGGAAAAGGAGTAGCGCTCTCCCCTACACCTTGGTGTAGTAGCCATCGAAAAGGGAGCCTTCGGGTCACTCTCGACTATGGTCGCCAACTTTACTTACACTTATGCAGTGGAGTAAGACCGCCTCCATCACCAAAACGAGTGTTCTGGGTATGACACTAAGGTGCACCTGATGATGAGGCTCCATTCCCGGAGCCCTGGAGAAGTGTGAGTACCCCTTTATTTCCATTACTTTCAGGTCCACTCCTTGGGTCAAAAAGAATTGTTCCATTATTTACTCAGAATTATTATTAGTTACACAGAAACATTTGATAAATAAAATTACTTACGTTAAATAGCAATGTTTAAAACCATTTGACAGTGTGAAAACAAATGAATTCTAGCAACTCGTTTAAAAAAGTTACCTACAATTCGCTTATATATAACAACAGTGTATGGTTGTCACTAGTTGGGCTTGTGGCAGACCAAATGCAGTATAATTTGGAGAGTGCTCAATATCTGTGATAGAGCTATTATATAATAATAAATAAATATATATTAGTTTTTATATTTGTTTATTAATTTATATATGCTGTTTTATAAATTAAAAAAAAAAGGATTTAGCTTTAAATAACCTACAAGAGTTGCTATGCCATAAAACAGACCAATATTTTATACGAAGCAAAGAAAAAAAAAAAAAAAACTAATTCAAGTTTAAACTTAGCTTTCTTTTTAGGACGTTAAAAGTGAAACTAAAACTATCGATATCATTATTGACAAAGATTTGATGAATGTTTATTTCTTTAATTTCTCACCGTCATCATCCGATTTCTATCAACTATGAAATTTAACTTGTATCATTAATTATTTAACATACATTTCAAAACTGCGGCAGTACATTTACTAAAACTGAGTCGAGCGAAATTGTATACATAGATTCAATCAAAACATGACACACACACACACACACACACACACACACACACACAACTACAGGTAGAATGAGCAGTTTGTGATTCTTGAGATAGTAGTCATAGTAGTAGTAGTAGTAAAAACTAAATTGACCACACCCCTCCTAGAAGCTGAGACTGTAACCGCCTTCCTTGTCTTTGAATGAATAGCATTTTCTACATGCGCATATCCTACAACCACACTAGATTTTTTCCTGAGAAAATAACCTTTTCGAAAACAATTTTCATATTGTTCATTTGTTGTCCAACTGTTAATCTTTTTCTACTGCCAGTGCTGGAGACAATCTTAAAAAAAAAAAAAAAAAAATTAAAAACTATGTATTTTTAATTTTAAACCAATTTCAGCTAAAAGTGAACTCTCTTTCCCTAAGTCAACACTTTCTTTGGCGAAGATACGAAGTGATTATTACTGTTTAAATCTACAATATTGGAACATCTCCAGATGATTTTTTTACACTCAAATTCAACAACAACAACAACAAACACGTGGTCTCGGTGAGTCTAGCACTGCGACGACACCGTAATGCCAGCATCTTATATTGTCGACATCCTTGAAGATGAAGTAGGTAAGACATGAGAGTATTTTTTTGGTTTTGTTTTGTACACATTACAAATACACCTACAAAAACGAGCCGTAAAATATGTTTAAGAAACTTAAATGATGACAAAAAAAAAAAAAAAATATTGCTGAAGAGATAAAACTCAAAGATTATCATTTAGTATTTTCTTTTCGTTAATAATTCTCTTTAGCTCTTTGTGTTTACAAAAAAGTTGAGTTTCCTGGCTGCAAATTTGATAGACAAGATTTGCCAACAGCATCAATCAAGCAAGGAGGAAAGTTTTATTATTATTAGATCCAACGGTAAGTTTAATATATACTGTATTTCTTCTTGACTTTCGACAAGTTCTTTTTTACAGCTTCATGTGAAAATGATCTTATGGGGGTGAGGGCTCAATTCAAGAGGACGAAGAAGAGAAGGGTCACAAAAATATATAAAACGATATTTCCTTAAACAGTTAGTTCCCAAATTCAATAAACACACTGTTTTATATGTATACAAAAGAAATAAACAAACAGGTTGTTGTGACTCATCTGGTAAAAGAAAAATACCTTTTGCTTCTTTAACAGCTTTAGTTTTAATTTTACACGTTACTTTTAAGATCCAGTACGTTTAAAAATACTCATTAAAATTTGTTTTATTGGTACTTTTAAAAAATCAGCCAAAAACATTCTTTTGGTATTCCATTGTCTACAGCAAAAAGCAAATTTTTGAAGTTAAACATTCAATTTTGTGATTAAAACATTCTTTTTCGGATAATACAGGTAACAAAAAAAAAATACTAACTAATAATTGGTGAATAATAATGTCGATAAAAAAATAATAAAATAAATAAAAAGATTTAAAGTACATGCAAGCATTCCTTTCCATAATTATTTTTCTACCAGGGCAACGAGAAAATGAATGGGAATAATAATACATTATCTGTTTTTATTGTAAAAGAATAAACTTTTGTGCGTTCATTTTTATGGAAAGAAGTTTGTAAAACTATTAGGAAAATCATATTTTAATGTGGATATTACTTTATCAGGCAATGCAAACAGAGAAACTGAAAAGAACCTTATCAATTAGTGGTTTTGTCCGTTACCTAAGTAACCAACTCAATCAGCTGCTCTTAATATATCCTGTGTTCGAAATTCTGATGTAGATTGAAAACACATTTCCTTTTCAACATTATGTGTAAATTTATTGTTTGTTTTGTTAATTTTAAACGAATAATGTGTAATGTAAAAAACAAACAATGTGCTGTGTTTACAACATCCAAACTTAATCTCTCTCTTTTGGAAATATTCAGATTTCTTTATTCTATAAGTTAATAGAATTGCATATCTTGGTAAAATGAAAATAATTGTACAAACAAAAATACATTTGCATTTAGATGAATTTACGATTTGTCAGCTATAAACTATTATTTTTAGTTTCTCCATCCCTCAACTTGTAAATTTGTTATTTTCTGGTCGCTTATTTCAAAGTTCAATTTTTAATGGCAACTTACTGCGCAACATTTAAATATTTTAACTTTTCCCTCCTTAATTTGGGTTTTAAATAGTCTGTTGTCTTTAATACACTTAAAACACGCAAATTTAGGTCACACATATATACACAATATATATAAAATATCAACCAAGTTTTCAATCAAAACTTTTCAGTAATTCAAAATTCAATCATTGAAGAAAAAAAAAAAGTGGGGGATGATGTGACTACATAGGCCACTTTTCGTGTCTAAATCTTAGCTGATTTTGATTCAAGTTATTTTGATTTGATTCTATATTTATTATTTTAATAGGAAATTCATATATCAGAAAAAAATAATAATAATGATAATAAATAAATAAATGTGCTAAAAACCGTTTGTTGTTAGTTCCCGTTTTTTAAATGGGTGTCAAAGTCTGACACGCATGAATAGTTTTTCATGTTTTAAAAGTAAATCTAAATATTTCAGAAGATTTCAAACAATTTTTTGTTTTTACTTAAACCAACATGAAAAATAAACGATCGTTTTTACCGTTGTTTGAGCAATTAAAAAACGAACTTTTTCTTACATTACGATTCTTTCCAGTGTTATTTTATTTGAGAGTAAAAAAAATTGTTTTTCTTGAACAACATCAATTATCCGTTAAAATAATATCACACGTGTGTTCACGGTTCAGATAGACGTAAGACAGAAATCGCACTGAAAATTATATTTTTTCGAACTTATGCAATTATATATTATGTGCGTATTTAAGAACCCATTAAAAAAATCAGATTTATATTCAACACAAAATTGTTTTAATAACTTTTATATTAATCATTAACTTTCAACTTTTTCCATAAAAAAAAAAAAAAAAAAAATGCTGATTTCAAAGAAGGTTATTTTATTATTGTTGATAAAAATAAGTGTATTTTTTTTTCACTATCTTGTACTTCTAAAAGACTATTTTTCATAATCTCTTTTCTTAATGAAGGGGAAAGGGATATAATAATTCTCCTTTTAATGGTATTTCACTCTTTTTTGTTTAAATTTCTCAGAAAACAATTGTTGGTTTCATCATGAGGTTTTTTCTGATAGATCAATCTGGTGGTCTATCTAAATTGGTGTATTTCATTCCTGGTTTGGTTTTCCTAATTTTGTCGATAATTTGGCAAATGATAACAAGGTAATGGTGGGAATTTCAAAATTTAAATCCCTCAGAAAATATCATGTTTAGGTTGACCAAGCAAGCAAAAAACATTCTACAGTCATCGGCTTAAACTATAACACTTAACTTTTTTTTACTTTTCTTTTCGAAAAAACAAAAACTTCATTTTGCAAACATTTTGTCATAAGATATAAACCATACCAAAATCTATTATTTTGTATTCCCCCCCCCCCAAAAAAATCTAATTATTCAAGATAAGTATGAGGGGGAAAAATGAAAATTTTACAATGAACCAACTTTAAAGATTTGGTAACGAGTGAAATTTGTATTTTTAGTCAATTTCTATGTTCTTAACCAAATTTAATAATAACATCATTCCTGTCTTACGATGAAACATCCTGACCTTTGGAAATGACGAACAGATTTTAAGAAAAAAATCTGTACCAAATATTCCAAGATGTCCTAACTTAAAATAAGCTTCTTTTACGTGAGACAGTAAGGCTTCCTTTAAATTATCTCACATTAATTAAAAAGTTCATAAAACTTTTACATATTGATTTTCGCCATAAAAAGAGAAAAAAGATATCTGGTGCGTGTGTGGATATATAAGTTATAAAGTTACATAACACTGTATTCCTACTGTTGAATTGAGATCCCACAGAAATTGTCATTCAGTTGCGATTTGTTTTATTCTCTGCGGGTATTTTAAATGTATTATCATAATAAAAAATTTGCTGGATTTTTTTTTTTTTTTCTGGATTATGGCTATACAATCGAGGGTGATCCGAAGGCTCCCTTTTCAATAGCTACTACACCGAGGAGTAGGGGTGGGAGCTACTCCATGCCCTGGATTAGTCCACTTTACCCTTGATCCACACCTTATAATGCTGAGTGTTAAGCAAGGCGGCATCAAGTACCATTTTTGAGTCTTTTGTATGACTCGACCTGGGATTGAACCTTGGTTTCCCGGACCATTGGCGAACACTACTCATTATACTATTAGCCATTACAAAAAAACAGAATTTTAGTAATAGGATCATTCTATTTTTTTAAAAAGCCAAATAAAATGGATTCAATATAATTATTATTTTACAATTCGAATTTAGCCAATATTCTCTTTTTACGCATTTAGTAACTAATTGAACTTCTTAGCAAAGTTTCTTTTTTATAGTTTTAAGATCCTATTACAATCGTTCAATTTGGCTAAACACAAATTACTAACATCTGAATGTTAACTTGTGTAATACTTCATATTCGAGTCAACGGGATTTTTGTTAACAAACCCATGTCTATATTAACATTTCTCATCAAACTAGTGGTTATCTATTTATTTAAATATTTAACTATTTATTTATCCATCTAAAATACAATTAAACTGAAGTCATATTTTATTGCTATAATTTCACTGAATACAGACCCCAAACGATATTGTTTTTATTAATGCAACAATATTATTTGAATTGCGTCAGATTTAAATAAACTGATGAAAAATCAGATATTTTTGATGATCATAATTCATTGAAACTTGATATGAAAAGTGCATTCATTAGTATTTTTAGTTATCATTCTAAAAGTTTATAGCTATTTACTAAGCTTTGTTAAGATGTGGCACAAGACCGAATGTATAGGACACTCAGTGAGACTCGAACTCACCACGTGAGGCACCTATCCCAAAAGTTTATAAACTTCTTTCATTAACATTGAAATCTTAAATATTTGTTGGTAGTAAAATACTTTGAGGGTTGTAAAAGATTTGTTATAAAATCTAGGAAGCCGAAACATTAATCAAGAAATTACCTGTATTATTTATCTAAAAAATGTCTGATACATTCAAATATTTGATTGAAGAAGCCAAATTCTGAATTAAAAGCAGCTTCATTTTATTTCAGTAT
>CAUZXS010005628.1:7500-90391 GCA_963585895.1 Sepioteuthis lessoniana | reverse complement strand
CTTGGGTAAATTGCATCTGATGGTGAGGCTCCAGTTCTGCTGACTGATAGGCATGTACAGATATGTAAATCATAAAGAAAGTTGTGCTCTTGTTAATCTTTTGAATTGCTTCAAAAATGATCATCTAATGGTACGTTAAAATATTGAGATACATATCTGTCTGGTTAATGGAAAGGAATCTCATCTCTTGGACAGGTTATTAAAATGAGTTTAAAGATCTGTCTGCACTTGTATTTACCTACACCTGGAGGAAGAGTAATGGGGTTCATGCCTTTCCCAAAGGTTATTATGCAAATATCTACATACCTGTTCATTTATGGAAATACCTATGGTATAATGGTTACCGTCGTTGGAAATGGACATGTCGATACGAATTCAAATCCTGGATGAGGCTGATAGTCTTTCACATCGCACTAATACACTTGGGAAAGCTATGAATCCAATTATTCTCCCCCTGCACATCTATTGTTAAAAAAGTAGGGCACTCTGGGCTCTTTAACTTTGGTATGGCAACCAGTCTAACGCTGAATTCAAATCTGTTAAACTCCCCTTAAAAATTGACCTTGTGACACATCCTGCCTGTGTGGTGGGTTTGGTAAATATATACATACCTGTTCATTGGTCAGAACTCTGTCACACCATGTTTTCAGCATGTTTCTTTATGAAGTCCACCCATTTTTTTTTAACTAAATGAGCAACAACTGTTTCATCATTTTTTAAAAAATTATCTGATTTTTTTTTTTCTATTTAAGACTGACCATCAGGCAAGCTAGACTGTTTTATCTGTCATGTTATCTGTATTATTCTTATCAAATACTATTTTGTGTTGGTCATAATCAACTTTCAGTCTGGCCTCATTATCTGCTCTTTTCTCATCTATTACAACCAAATCCAAGTATCAATCTCGAGAACTGCATTGCCCAGTTTACTGGGGCCAGAGAAAACACTGACGGTATCTCTGCAGAGGAGTAAGACCCACCACCAATGAGTGTCCCGGATATGGCACTAAAAAATCTGATGGTGAGACTCCAGTAATGCTGGAGCTTTGGGGGATGCGGAGTACCCTTTCATTGCCATTACTCCCAGGTCCACTCTGACCTGGTTTATTAGCACCTGATAGGATCCTATCTATGGGTCGAATAGAACTGTTCGACATTTAAACTTGAGTGCAAAAAAATGACTTATGCTAAATTGGATTGTTAGAAATAGAACTATTTGAACATTTAGCGGTGTGTAAACAAATGACTGATGTTTAATTGAACTGTTGGTGATGAATAGCAATACTTGGAACTATCTAACTTTGTTGAGTTATGCTAAATTGAATTGTTAGAAATAGAACTGTTTGATCATTTAACTGTGTGTATCTACAAAATGTGTTTAGAAATCCTATTTTTAATATATATGTAAAAACAGGATTTAGAATTAAATAATCAACAATGGTTGAAATGCCATAAAACTAAACCAAATGAAATGAAAACAAGAATTGCATCGACTGAAATACTAGTTATATAATCCGAGTAATGCATTTCTGAAATATTTGAAAATCTAGTCCAAGTGCTGAGTTGGTAAAGTGCCGTATTACATCATAAAAATGTGATAAACGAAAACATAGGTTTTGTGCCAGAGACAAATATCCTGACATAGAATTTAAATAGACAAGCCAATTTTTTTCTTATTTTTGGGTTGTCCTGTCAACTGTGTTTACAATACACTGAATGTATCCTCCTGCTGAAGAGTAAAACTCTCCCCCTAAAACAAAAGGAGTGTCCTGGGTATGTCACTAAACTGAATCTAATGGTGAGACTCCAATTCTGGAGATCTGGGGAGTACTTCTTCATTGCTCTATTACTCCCAGCTCCACTTGACATCGAGTGGTAGTACCTGTTTGAGTTCCATCTATGTGGTTCAAATAGATCAGTTTGAAAATAATTTGTATTTGATAGGAACATGTGCAAAAAAAAAAACCCTTCAGAGACAATTTTATGAAAAATGTAAATGTGAATATACAGTGATTGCAGTTCCCGAACCTCTAAGCATAAATCACCTCTAAACAGGTTGACATGCTATTAAAATCAATGAATGAACTGACTTTTGAGCTGAGATCAAAATGCAGTATCTGGTTATCTTCTTTTGATCTTGTCTTTGAACTGACCCACCTAAATAAAATGAAGTGGGATTGTTCCTGGGGATTCTAAACCAAAGGCAGCACTTCCTCAGTATATCTAAAGGGAAAAGTTAGGGTAGTCTGATGCTAAGCCAAGTGCTACATTTTGGTTTTGCCCATGCATTAAATAGACTGTCCCATACTAAATCCAAGGAGATAGGGTTAATACAAGTCTTCTTAAATTTTTTCATGGTAATATTAAGTAGAAATATGAATCTCATCTGTCAGAGCAGGATTTAAATAAATGATTATTTAACTTAAATTTTATTCATTAAAAATCTGTTACCACGGATAAGAATTAAAATTTCAGGCATTGTATTAAAATTTTACTTTTTTATTATTTTTCTTCATTTAAATCAGTATTTCTATTCTTCTGATAAAATTTTTCTTTTTTCAAAATCTATTATAAAAAAGAGATATTTTAGAATTCAGTATTTTTATGAAATAATTCATTTTAAAATATAATTGCTTTTAAATGTTTTCTTTTGTGCAAATTATTATGTGTCATTAATGACGCCAAAAAGATTGAGATCTTTTTGATCAGGGATGGATTGTTCATTTAAATGATCCATGTGTTTTGGATAGGTTTTATGTGAACAACACATCACTCGTGGCCGTCACATCCAATCAGGCATTCTACTAGGCGGACAATGTCTGGTAACTCATCAATATGATCCAGTGATTTTTGTTCTGTTATTAAGGGATTTGTGAATGCAAACTAGTGATCCCCCACCTCCCATATCGCCCTATGTTTTATTCACCCTGCCAAAAATTTATTCACTTCCAGAGGTCTGTGGACCACTTGGAGAAACCCTGGTTTAAGTTCTAACATTAGCCCAGGGGCTGGGGCAGTAAAATACAGTGACTGTATCTTTGCAGAGGGGTAAGACCTCCCTACCAACGAGTGTCCTGGATATGGCACTAACCAATCTGATAATGAGGCTCTAGTAATGCTGGAGCTTTGTGGAATGCAGAATATGCCTTTATTGCCATTTCTCCCTGATCTCGTCTGGTCTGAGATAGTAGAGTCCGATGTATGGGTCAAATGGATTTGAAAATGATCATTGGATAATAATACGTGAAACTTTATGCAAGCAAATTATTATTATTATAAAATAAAATTATTAATGTTAGATAGGAATACTTGAAACTATTTAACTGTTCAAATTATTTGTATTGAGAATATTTCCTTGAAGCTATAATTTTTTTTTTACTGAGGTTTATTATCAGTTGCTTGTAACCGTATAATTGCTTGTAAATTAGTGGCGTTAGATAGAAATATTTAAAACCATGTGACTGTAAACAAATATTATGAAATAGTTACTTTAAACCATATAATTGTATATCAATTATTATTGTTTGATAGGAATACTTGAAACAATACAAATATGTGCAAACAGATGAAAATTGGAATTAAAACAGAAGAACAAACAATAAAACATTGAAAATATTATTTTTATAATTAAACATTTATAAAATGAATCAAATTTTGATATTCAGTAACCCATAAGGAGTTGATATATCATTAAATAAACTAAATCTAATTTGGAACCTTAGTTGGGACTGTCTAGGCTATGAGCCAGCCCCTGCTGACTTGTACAGTGCCAAACTATAAACAGCTTTAAGTTAACCTTATTGATTTACAAGATTTTAATCGGAATTTGTTAACCTCAAATAATCTTTAAGGTCTTCTTTTTTAGCTTGTAAATTATCGGCATGGTGGGCTAATTTCTGCTTTGAAATAGAAGAATTTTGATCAGAACTCTGGCCAGATTTTAATTTGTTTTAGTTGATTAAGTGAGAGGCTGTCTTTTTTACTATAATTTTTTAAGTGAATTTCTTTCATTGATCAAGTTTGTTAAATTCATTGCCCAAGGGTGGCTCGGATCGTGTAATGGTTAGCAAGCTTGACTTGCAAATCTTCATGAGTGGGTTCTAGTCTCATTAAGTGCTCCATTCATGCAGCCCCATGCGACATCCAAGCAAAAAGCTTAGTAAATTACAACCTTGTTAGATTCATTGCCCTGTCAACTGAGCTTAGAATATACTGAACATAGGCTCTGTGAAGGGGTAAGATCCCACTCCCAGAGAGGGAGTGTCCTGTCTATAACACTAAATTGCATCTGATGGTGAAGCTCCTTTTCTGGGGAATGTTGTGTACCTCTTCATTGCTATTACTTCTAGATCCACTCAGACCCAAAGTGGTAATGCTTGTTTGGGTCCTATCTATGGGTAAAATAGCTGTTTGTAAATTATTTATATTATATAGGAATACTTGGATTGGTTTCTTTGTTTAGTGACATCAAACTTCATGGGTTATTTAATGCCAAAACTCTCCTTGTAAAAGAACTATAGTTTGGTTTGGTTGGGTTTTATGGCATATCAATCATTGTAGGCTATTTAATGCCAAATTCTTTTTATACATATATATTAAATATATATGATTTGGTTTGGTTGGGTTTTATAGCATATCAACCATTGTAATTTATTTCATGCCAAATCCTTTTTATACATATATATTAAATATATATATGATTTGGTTTGGTTGGGTTTTATGGCATATCAACCATTGTAGGTTATTTAATGCCAAATCCTTTTTATACATATATATTAAATATATATGATTTGGTTTGGTTAGGTTTTATGGCATATCAGCCATTGTAGGTTATTTAATGCCAAATCTTTTTTATACGTATTAAATGATTTTTAAACACATTTTGTAGATAACATTTTTAAATGAGCCTGAGCTCTTTCTTTTTTTATACAGTCAAATGTTTTCACTTATTTCTATCTTATACGAATAATTCTATTTACTATTAATCATTTGTTTGTACACATTTAAAAGTTTTCATGTATTGCTATTTAACACTAACAATTCAATTAAACATCAGTCATTTGTTTACACACACTTAAATGTAAAAACAGTTCTTTTTCAAACAATTCAGTTTAGCATAAGTCATTTGTTTGCAACTGTGTGAAAATTATTTGTATTTGATAGCAATATTTGATATCATATAAATAAGTGAAAAAAGAAAAATCTTATGAAACAACTATACAAAAATGTAAATATTAGGAATGCAATTTCCTAACCTCTTGGCATAGAATAACCCCGGATGAGTTGACATGCTGTTAAATGAATCTCTTGACTGGCTTCTCAGTTACTGTACGGTTAGTCATGGAAAATTAAAGTTTAATTTACTATTCCAAAGTTATTTCTTTGTCTGATTTTTGCACAATTTTTTTTTTTAATGTTGTATATTGTTATATCCAACGTAGTGGTAACATTACATTCTGGTGTTTTTGGAAGATATGGATCCATGGATCGAAGATTTCTCTAACAAAGAGACTGCACTGATATGATGCAATGTGTGTATCATTGATGATGTACAACTTCTCCAGCTGGGCAGCTTCAAAAGCAGCTAGGGATAAGCTGGAGGCTTGCCACTGCAAACATCTTCAAACTTTGTGGACACTGATGGCCAAGCTGCCTGGTATCCAACAAGGCTCTGTACAAGATGTGCAACACTATACCACTATCAACGTGGTTGGGCTCGCCTTGTTAGCTGTAGAATATGCCAATTGCATCTCTGCACAGGGGTAAGACTGCACTCCCATGAGGCCACCTGTTGGCTGTGGATGGTGACCTGTTATGCTTGAGGACTCAATCCTGATGACTGAGTAGTTCATGACCCAACAACCAAAGTGATCGGGTGACTTGCAACACTCTACATTGCTAAGTTTGACGAGTTGTCAGAGAGTTCCAATTTGATCACTTAGTTGGTCATGTCAAACCTTAATGCTTGTATGATTGCCTTGGCTATGTTCTTCAAATTGCTCTTGTGCCAAACATATACTCAATTCCATTTTATCTTAAAGTTGCTGGCTGAAGGTCAATTGCGATGAGATGGCAATACTTGAAACTATTAAATGTGTACAAACAAATGATTAATATTAACTAGAATTATTTGTGTTAGATAGCAATACTTGAAACCATTTGTGTGCAAGCTAATAAACTCTCATTTAAAAATAAAGGTACCTACAACCTATTTGCTTACACATACATGCATACGGGTTTCGATCCCGGCTTCGAGCGTCCTGCGGGTCTAGCCACACTGAAGAGTTCTGATAGAACGAAACAGTCTGTCTGTGGATGACAATATATATATATATATATATATATATATATATATATATATATATATATATATATATAGTTGGCGACCATAGTCGAGGGTGACCTGAAGGCTCCCTTCTCGATAGCTACTACACCGAGGTGTATGGGAGGGTGCTCCTCCTTTCCCTAGATTGCTCCACTTTACCCTTGATCGCGTACCTTATAATGCTGAGTGGTAAGCAAGGAGGCATCAAGTACCATTTTTTGAGTCTTTGGTATGACTCGACCTAGGATTGAACCCAGGTCTCCCGGGCCATTGGCGAACACTCTAACCGCTAGGCCAATATTAAATAACCCACAAGAGTTGATATGCCATAAAGTACCAACCAATTGATAAAAAATATACTTGCCAAACCATTTGCTTTTAAATCATGTGCAGAAAAAAATTTGGCATTGAATAATTCACAAGGATTGATATGCTATTAAACCAAATGGTCTAATTTGTTAGGGTCTCATCTATGGATCAAATAGAACTGTTTAATCTTGAGTTGGGCGGTTTGGCAATTTGTTTTAGTGTCGTTTTTTTTTTTCCTTGACACCGCGATTTTTTATTTGCTTTTTAATTTAATATTTTTGCTTTCTAAGGAAGCCATTCATTTTTTTGTGTAATGATAGCATTTCCTGTCGATGTCTGATTTCGTTTGAGATTGACAAGTTTGCGACTTAGTCCGTTCAACTCGCAATTTCTCATGTATTTCTGGTCCAATCTTAAAAATATTTACATGGCTGGAAAGAATATAAAATAATCTTTCTCAATATATAATTTGTATGTGCTGTTATCCATTGAATTATTTTTTTTCAGTGAGTTAAAACCGTATTTTGCTTTGAATAACTGAAAATGTGAAATGATTTAAAAATTTTTTTTTTCCAAGACTAAATTTTACACGTTACTTTGTTTCGCAAAATCAAAGTGACCAATCTTTATCAACATTTCTGAAATAAACAAAAAATGCCGCTTTTTCGTTCGTTCTCTTTCGTGCTAAATGGTTTTAAAAAACGTGAAATTGTTAAAAATATCTTTCATTTTTTAAAAGAATTTTGTTTGTCATTGTGGAAATTTTGTAAACTGGTTTAAATTAAGGGCAATAAAAATTTATAGACATGCATAAAAACCAGTGCAATCGAAAACTGCGAATCGGGATGGGTAATAAAGTAGGGATTGTTCCCTTAAAGTCAGTTTTTAGGCTTTAAAAGTAATTTAGTCGAATAATTCATGACTTAGATTTAAGTTTATTTATGAAGCCTTCAAATAAATTGTCAACTATATATAACTTCCATATTTATTAAAAAATGTGGTAAAATACGAAAGAAATCGTCGCATAAATTATCTATTTTTGTCTTTGGACAACACTTTTGGGAGAGAAAATGGTATATCTTTCCAGTAATTAGTTTATGGTGTGGCTTTTAAAAAGCCAAAAAATGAAACCCCACTTGTTTAAGATAATTAAAGATATGGCAATTCTTTTCTGGTACGCCAGTCAACTGTTATTTGAGTTTTGCAAATAATTTTTTTCTAAACAAAGAAAATCAATAAATTATCCCCCCCGACCGAAAATTTTTTTTTATCTGGCGAATACACCTAAAATTAAATATTAAAAATAATCAAATTATTTTAATTTAATTTGTAGAATGTGTATATTTCCAAATCTGCGAGTATCACTTGTTCTTTTTTTTAGATACATTTCAAAATTGAAATTAAACACTATTTTAATCATTTTAATATATAATTTTAGTGTATTCGCTCGATAAAACCATGAAGATATTTGTGAAAATAAAATGAATTAATTTTCCTTGTTTAGAAGAATTTTATTCGCAGAACACCACCAAACACTAGTGACTAAAAAAGAGAATAATTTTTACTTTGGGTTGAAAAAAATTACTTGCAGTTTTGAAAATATACACATTTTAAAACTGTGATTAAACCTTACTTTATTATTTGATATCTAATTCTAAGTGTATTCGGTTGATAGAAACAATTTTATTTGAAGAAAACAAACAGTTTTACACTAGAGAATTGCATATCTGGAAATATTCACATTTTAAAAGTGAATTAATTAAAAAAAAAACTATTTTAATTATTCTTAATATCTAATTTAGGTCTATTTAAAAATAAAACTTTTTAGAAAATCTTCATTCTTTTTTCTTGTTTCCAACAACTTCATTTCGTGATCGGCGTACTGACTTACTGGAAAACAATTATCCTTACAAAAAATCTAACATTAAGGCGAAACTAGCAACTATTTTATTTTTACTCGCTATTTCGTTGTTAACTTTATTTTACCATAAAAAGTTTTTTTTTGAAAACTGAAACAGATTTCAGATATCATGTCGTAATTCCCCTTTGAAAACAGTCTATGATATGAAAGATTTACAAGTGTCATATCTGTTGTATTTCCCTTTTTTTTTTCTTCATTTCTTTTGCAAGCAAATAGATTTCACATTTATTTCCCAAAACTAGCCAATTAAATGTTTTTATCATATTGTTGTTCAATCTTTTCCTTTTACAATGATATAGATGTTGATAAAATTTAATTTTATTGAACTCTTTTTCAACACTGTTTCCTTGGATATGGTTACTCAATAGTGATAACACTAAAACAAACGATTTTGATTTCATAAAAAAAATCTATGAGGTTTTATGTTGTGAAGATGAAACCGAAAAAAAGTTTGTTTTTCAATTAAACCATCTCTCGTTTAATCATTTATTAAGGATTATTATTGTTTATTTGAAACCATCCAGATGTGTGCAAATTGTTTGTATTAGATAGGAATACTTGATAAATAGAATTATTTATGTCAGATAGCAATACCAGAAGCCATTTAACTGTCTGCAAACAAATGAGTTTTAATTCATTTAAAAATAAAGGTACCTACAAATTATTGGCTTACAAATCATATATATAGTGAACTGCACATATTCTTATAAAATTCTTTTTTTTTTTAAATCAGGAAAGTGCTCAAATACTGGCCGGCAGAGCAGGATAAAACCTTAAATTCTTTTCTCAACTCCTTATATCACTCTCATAACCAGAAGTTTCATGCATTTTGTTTATTTAGCCCATGAAATATCATAAACGTTACATAGTATGGAATGTTTGTTTTGGAAAGTTGCCAGACAGATATATCCAGTGGGCTGGCAAGGTAGTGAAAGAGGCTGGGTTCTCTTTTTTGGCTCCAATTGTTAAACTTTCTGCAGAAGTGGAAAACTTTCTCTATCCAACAATATCATAGTGTCCCCTGTATTTGTTTAAAAAGATTCCCGAGAAATAAATTATTTTGAAATTTTGGACAAGGTTGCTTGCGTTTTACTTTGCACTTGCGAAAGCCATGAATCCATTTCTTCTCCTTCCAGCCATCGTTAAATAGTAGGGCATACTTGGCTCTATAACCTTGGTAAATTTGCTAGTTTTGGAGAAAAGGACACTTTGAATTCAAACAAGTTGTACTTTTCTTAAAAATTGACTTTGTGTTGCATCCTGCCTATAGTGAAGGGGCTGGATAAATAAATACTTTCAAAGTACTTCCGTGTGTATGTGTGTGTGTATATATATATATATATATATATATATATATATATATATATACACACACACACACACACACAGGGTGACCCCCCCCCAAAAAAAACAGAACCCATAAACTTTATTATTTCTACAAAACTAAAGCAAAATAATTCTAATTGTTTTTTTTTGGGGGGGGGGGGGTCACCCTATATATATATATATATATATATTTATGTATGTGTGTGTGTGTGTGTATTTATGTACATATAGTGAAATGCAAAAATTGTTATAAAAACGTTTTTCTTAAATCAGAGAAAGTGCTCAGATACTGGCCAGTAGAGCATGATAAAATTTATAATAAATTGATATCTCACCTCCTTGTATCAGTTGTATGGATATTCAACCTGTATGGTCTCTGTTCATATCTTTTTTTCCTCCCTCTCTATCTTTTTTTTGCGGGGGTGGGGAAATTACCTTATTGAACCAATTAAAACTATTTTCTACTACTTTATTATTCAATACAAAAAATATATAATTATGATTAAAATGTAACACTAAATATTACAATTAATAATATAATTACATTATATTATGATGTTGTTATATGTATCAAACTGGCTCATTGGCCTTGTGGGTAGAGTGTTCGCTAATGGTCCAGGAAACCTAGGTTCAATCCCAGGTGGTGTCATACCAAAGACTTTAAAAATGGTACTTGATGCCTACTTGCTTAATACTCAGCAGTATAAAGTATGTATCTAGGGTAAAGTGGAGCAATCCAAGGAAAGGAGTAGTGCTATCCCCTATGTCTCTGTGTAGTAGCTATTGAAAAAGGAGCCTTCTGGTCGCCCTTGACTACAGTCACCAATACCGGACATTGGCCTAGCGGTTAGAGTGTTCGCCAATGGCCCGGGAGACCTGCGTTCAATCCCAGGTCGAGTCATACCAAAGACTTTAAAAAATGGTACTTGATGTCTCCTTGCTTAACACTCAGCATTATAAGGTATGGATCAAGGGTAAAGTGGAGAAATCCAGGGAAAGGAGTAGCGCCCTCCTTGGTGTAGTAGCTATCGAAAAGGAAGCCTTCGGGTCACCCTCGACTCTGGTCGCCAACTTAACTTTATTTATATATATCATTACAATTAATAATAGAATTATATGAATATGATTACTAAAATACTTCCAATTGTAATTATTAATATGATTAAAATTTAACTCTAAAATCTTTCCAGTGTTCACTGACTGCTCAAAAATATTTCAAGAAGGATTAACACTCAGGATTCTGTTTCCTGTTGTCAATCCTCATTTGAGAATCTGTTCAACTTATCCTGTTTTATCTTATTTCATACTTGAAATAGTACACACACACACACACACACACACACACATTATATATGATATTCTTTGAAGCTATTTTATAATCTGCCAAAATGTTCATCTGTTTGAACAGTTAAGGTTCCACCACTTTCAGCCCAATTTCAACTAAACTTTTAAAAATTGTTACTGCTGATTGAAAAGGTTTTAGACTTTTCTAAGATACCCAGCTCCGACTAATTTTTGACTGGAGTCATTATCTCACCTCTGTCTTACTGTTTCTCTTGCTGTAAAAGAATGATCATCTCATTGCTCAGTGCTTACCCACTCTTTTGGTAATCCTTTTCATAGATAACCTTCTTAGTCACAAACAGGTGTTAAGCCACTAAAACAAAAATTCCTTTCAACTGTCACCCAACATGGGAAATTAAATTTTTTATTAATCTTTTGAAACTTTTAAGGTTTTATGAGATTTTTTAATAAACTTTGTGCTATGCATTGTGTTAACATAATAAGTAAAGTTGTCTCCCATTAGTCGGGGGTTACCTGAAGGCTCCTTTTCAGTAGCTACTACACCGAGGTGTAGGGGAAGGTGCTACTCCTTTCTCTGGAATGTTCCACTTCACCCTTGATATGTACCTTATAATGCTGAATGTTAAGCAAGGTGGTATCAAGTACTGTTTTTAAAGTCTATGGTATGACTCGACCTGGGATTGAACCCAGGTCTCCCGGGCCATTGGCGAACACTCTAACCACTAGGCCAATATTAAATAACCCACAAGAGTTGATATGCCATAAAGGGACTGTGGCATTAAATATGCTACAATGGTTGATATGCCTTAAAACCAAATCAAACCAAATTATAATTAATATATATGTATAAAGATGATTTGGAATTAAATAACCTACAATGGTTGCTCTGCCATAAAAGCAAATCAAACCAAATCCTATATATTTAATCTATATGTATAAAGAGGATTTAGCATTAAATAAACTACAATGGTTGATACGCCATAAAACCCAACCAAACCAAATCATACATATTTAATATATATGTATAAAAATTATTTGGCATTAAATAACGTACAAAGGTTGATATGCTATAAAACCAAACCAAATCCTATATATTTAGTATATATGTATAAAGCAGATTTGGCATTAAATAACCTACAATGGTTGATATGCCATAAAACCCAACCCAACTTAGCTACACTTATGATATACAGTAAAGTTGGCGAGCTTAGTCGAGGGTGACCCGAAGGCTCCTTTTTCAATAGCTACTACACCGAGGTGTAGGGAGGGCACTACTTCATTCTCTGGACTGCTCTACTTTACCCTTGATCCTTAGCTTATAGTGCCAAGTGCTGAGCAAGGCGGCAACAAGTACCATTTTTTTTTAGTCTTTGGTATAACTCAACCTGGGATTGAACCCCTGTCTCCCAGACCTTTGGCAAACACTCTACTCATTTGGCCAATGTCCACTTTTGATATATTACACATGTAACTTCCATAAAATTGTATTATGAATTAATCATATATTGGGATATTGACATAAAAATGAATAATGAAAAGTAATTAACATTTCATAAGTTTACATTTCTTGTTGATTGATTTTAGCTGCATGTCACTCTGTCTGGTGTTAAGGGAATCATTTGCTCCATATGGTTCTATTTACATTTGTATAGTTCTTTCTTAAGAGTTTTTTTTTTTTTTTTTTTGGTATACAGTTATGATATCAAGTATTCTTATCAAATACGAGAGGTATACTGGTTAATGAGCTGGACTGCAACATTGTGGTGAGCCAATTTAAAACTCTATTATATTCTCTTTCTGATTGGAAAAGGTAGGATCTCCCTTATCTCCCCACCTCCGATATTGGTTTAATAGTATAACTACTGTTTTTCAACCATGATCACTTTGGCATGAATAACCCAATAAGGTTGATATGCCATTAAAAAAAAAAAAAGTATTTTAGACAAATAATTTGCGTACAGTTGTATGGTTTCAAGTATTCCTATCTAATACTAATAATTTATGTACAATTATGTTTGATAGTAACTCCTCTTTTTTTCCTTTCCTTTTTCTTTTTCCTTTTCCTTTTTCTTCCTTTCTCTTTTCTTTTCCTTTCTCTTTTTTCCTTTCTTTTTTCTTTTCTTTTTCTTCCTTTCTCTTCCTTTCTTTTTTTTTCCTTTCTCTTTTCCTTTCTCTTTTTTCCTTTCTTTTTCTTTTCTTTTTCTTCCTTTCTCTTCCTTTCTTTTTTCTTTTCCTTTCTCTTTTTTCTTTTCCTTTCTCTTTTTTCTTTCCACTCTCTTTTTTTCCCGCTCTCTTTTTTTCTTTATCTTTTCTCTTTTCCTCTTTTTTCTTCTCTTTTTTTTTCTATTTTTCCATTATTTGCTTTCTCTTCCTCTTTCCTCCTTTTTCATTGAACCAGATGATAAGCATTATCTCTTCTTTTTATTACTTTATATGATTTCTTTTTCTCTCTCTCTTCTTTCCACATATTCAAAATGGAATGGTCCATTATTTATTTCAATTGACAACTGGGCATAACATTCAAACACACATGTTCATGCCTTTATCTATCATTATCATAAAAGATGATAAATTACAAATTTAACTGAGCTTAGAGTTCCTTTTCTTTTTATAATCTCATCATGCACACAACATCTTTTGTGTAAGATATATGTATTTTTTTCCTTCAGCTTTTTAACCTGTTCATAATTGGTGTGTTGTTTTTAATTCCCCAAAAATGTTGTAAGGGTCTGGAAAAAGTGTTGATTCAACCAAGCAAGGTGGGGAGAGTAGGGTGAGGGACTGAAGTTTCCATTTTCAGAACCCAAATGTTTTCCGGTGTTCATTTCGTAATGTGTGGTCTCCTTTTTATGCTACATACAAATCCTGATGGATTATTTTTTTCTGTAAACTGCTTTTTCTGCTTAAATGTACAGATATAAGGAAATCATTGCTGCTATATAAGGAAACAACGATTACAAGTGAAAACCAAGTGGTTGTAATGTAGTAGACATAGTTCAAATCCTGGATGAAGTCCTTGGCATTTCACATAGCACTAACACCCATGGGAAAGGTTTGCATCTAACTGTTCTCTTTCCCATCCTATTTACCCATAGCTGGAGACTAGGCTCATTAAGCCTGGTATGGCAACTGATATAGAAGAAAGAAAACTCTAAATTCAAACCTGTTTAATTCTATTTAAAAATTGACCTTGTGTTGCATACTGATTCTGTGGAGGGGTTGGGTAAATGCATACAATTGAAATAATTTTCTAAATTTCTCATTGCCAATTCCCACCTAAGATGCTCTTAAAAAAATTCTATTTAAATATGAAGGGATACAAGATGCGGACGGATGCTTCCCTATGAACTATTAAAGTCATTAGGATGTTATGCTAAATAATTCATTGTCTCTCAGATAGTTGGATATTATTTAGCGATGCACATCTTCCGTGTAACAGGTTGTACTGACTTACATGGTGTAATGGTTATCGTCATTGGAAATGGATACAGTGAACTGAGTTCAAATCCTGGAAGAAGCTAATTGAATTTCACATGGCACTAATACCCTTGGGAAAAGTAGGAATCCAATTATTCTCTCTCCAGCTATGAGTAAATAGTAGAGTGGACTGGGTTCTTTAGCCCTGGTTAGGCAACTCGTCTTAAAGATGGAAAACTCTGAATTCAAACCTGTTAAACTATGCTAAAAAAGAGACCTTATGTCACATCCTGCTTGTGTAGAGGGGTTGGGTAAATGCATACCTGATACCAACAACAAGAAACTATCCATGACCTGATTTGTTATTGAATATTGCCTCATATGTATTGACCCAACCACTCTGACATAGGTTACTTTTTTCTTTTTTTTTTTTCAAGCAGAGTACAGGGTTCTAATTTGGAGTTTTTCTTCTGCTCAACTGGTTGCCTTGCCAAGGTTAAAACATCCAGTCCACTCTTTTATTTACCCATAACTGAGGAGAGGGAAGATGAATTCATGCCTTTCCCATGAGCATAGGCATGAACTGGAACATAAACACTCATCCAGGATTTGAATCCAGGTCACCATATCCATTTCCTAAGACGATAGCCATTATTCTAAACATCTCTCCAAAAATAGATTGCCTTGTAGCAAGGCTGGAGGGTTTAAACTGTCCTGTTTACTCATAGCTTGAGAAATTAACTTCTACCTCTGTCTAGGGAATAAATGTGAAGTGCAAACTGTCCTAGCTGGGGAGTGAACACTGTTCTTCAAGTCCATTTTTGTACCTTGACAATAACCATTACATTAGATGACATTTTTTTTATTTATTCAGTCATTTAAACTCCCTGGCATAATTTTAGTACTTCTTATTTAGTTGCATAAAAATGTACCCAATTAGGAGTCAAGTTTTGTTGTTTTATTTACATTTTAAATTGAACACCCTCCGCCATAAAGCAGAACATGGGTCTTTTTTGCATTGTATATCAAACCCCAACTTTAGGGCCATTTCATTTGTTTTGATTTTTAACTTAAATATTTCTCCAGGATGAAAACTTTCCATACAAAACTGATAAAACTAAATCAGAAAGAAATTTTTTTTACATACCCCCACCCAAAAAGCCCGTCATTAATTGCTCAAAGAACGCTGACTTTTTTTTATCAGGACAAAATACTAACTACATTCTCTGAAAAAAGGGAGTAAAACTCCCATTCTATATGTAAAAGGTGTCCTCAGTGCAACTAAATTTCCTCTAGGGGTGAGGCTGCAGTTCTGAAGATTTGGGGAGTGTACAGAACCCTCTTATTGCTATTACTCTCAGGTCCACTCAGACTTGGAGTGGTATTATCTGTTTGGATCCCATCTATGGGTTAAATAGATCTTTTTTGAAACTCTTAGTATTAGGTAAGAATATTTGATACCATATAACCAGGGGAAAATTACTAGTATTATATAGTTGGTTGGGTTTAATGGCATATCAACCTCTATAGGTTATTTAATGCCAAAACCTGTTTACACATATGTACGGTTTTAGTATTAGATAGGAATACTTGAGACTATATTACTGTGCAAACATTATTATTTGATAGGAATAGTTTCTGGAAACCATATAATTATTTAAATTAAGTTTGGTTTCTGTTGTGGCCCCAGAAAGGGTCACTAATGAAAATGCAAACACGGATATTAGATAACAGATTATATTACACAAGAAAGATAGAGTTTCATAGAAAAGGTAAGAAGTCTCGTACTGTTTGGATAATACCGATATTGATCTGCCTCTCTGGCAGCGAAATCTCTCTGTACTAATAACGGTGAAAAGAGTCCATTATGGTGAGATGGGTAAGGCTCTCACAACAGTTTCTTTGTTTAATGGCAAATCAATCTTTGTGGGTTATCTAATGCTAGAGCTATCCTTGTAGAAGAACAGTTGTAGTACTATTTAACCCATAACTAAGGGTGGGGATTTGGTGGGGGGGGGTTCATACTTTTCCCTAAAATATAAATCTGAAAGTGAACATAGTAGCATGACTGGAGTTTGAACTCTTTTACAACATCATTGCAGTTCAGCACGTTAGCCACTACTCCACTGAGACTACTACGATGCTTAAATCATTAGTATTTGATAGGAATATTTGATATCTTATAACTGGGCAAATATAATTATTGATGAAATAAAAAAAAAAACAAACAAAAGAGCAATTGAAAACATATAAGGAACATTAGAAATATTTATGATTACAGGTAGACGATGAATCAAATTTCTACTATAATTCATGAATGCCCTTGCTTCTCCCACAGTATCCTGCATGTCTTGTTCACCTTACTTGGATGGTTTTAGGGATGGAAGGTAAGTGGATGTGCAGCTGTTGTTTTGATGGGTACTGCTTCCAAGATTTTTTCAATATAGCTTGTAGTATTCTTGCGCTGTTCTCATTTAGCTTTTTCTCAAAGTGTTTTGTCAGCGTCTATGTAGTAGTTTGGACATAACTGCAGCTTGGAAGAAATCCTGTTTTATTTATTGAATAGATCAGACTTTCATATGATTGATAGTTTATCGATTGCAGTCCACACCTTCACTAGGTGAATACTGACATCCCTTTCAGTAGATGAGACACTGCTGTCGACATATGTGAACTTTACTTATTTCAAAGGAACGCCATTTAGAGTGGAGATAGCTCCTTCTTGATTAAAAAAACATGTCATCATCATCATCATCATGTCGTGCCACTAGCATGGATATCCCTGACCCTCTCTCGCCACTTTTCCCTATCCTTCATCGCCTCTGGCAGGTCTTCAGGGCTACATTCCGTATCCTCACATAGCTGCTGAATGTATGTTTGTGCTGGTCATCCTGCTTTTGCTCGGCCATATGGGGGTCCATAAGAGTACATCACTTATGAGCTCGTCCCTGCTTTTTTTTTTTGCATTCATGTAGAGGCCAATGCTTTCTACTGCCTGTTCCAGGCTATGCAGTAGGGATTTGGCTTGGGTAGGTGTATTTGCCAGAAGCACTATGTCGTCAGCATAATTTGTGTCTGATTACAATGTAATAGTGGAATTTTGCCCTGTACTGGCTGTTGAGGACTTGTGTATCATCTCTTTGCAGAGTGCTGTCATAGAATCTTCCATATATATTAACCGACTTGAATTCCTTTTCTTTGTAAATACATTTTCTTTTCAACTTAAAGTAAATAAATCTCTTAAATACACACCCATTTTTATTTTATTAACCAAAGAAAATAATTTTTCTCGTTTTCAATAAAAATGTCCATAATCTTGTAGTGGTAAATTGAATGGTTTTCTCGCTTTGCTGAGATCTCTAAATAAGAGTTATTGTCATCTGATAGTGATAGATTGAATGATCTTTTTGCTTTACTAAAATATCTAAGTTATATTGGTATATGCAAGTACGTGTTCATGCAGTTTTAAATGAATGATAGCATTACTGTATGATCCAATTTAGTCACTAACTGTACACTACTAAAAATTGATACGTCTACTGAATATAAATAAGATATATAAAGATCTGAGTTTAGAAAAGAATATTGAAGAAGCAACCCAACATAACTGTTTATAGGATAGATTCTTTTGTAACACAAGTGAATGGTACTGGGTTGCAAATAGATAAGCTATTTAAAAAAAAAAAAAGAAAAAGATAAGCTAGCTTATGAAAGAGAGACTAGATGACAGTTCGAAATCTTGTCCAGTAGTCGAGTTGTAGTAAGATGTGCTTAATCTGGTCCTTTTCCTCCCTGGACTGAGATCAGTAGTTAACCAGGACTTGCTGAGATCACCAGACTTTGCCACTTAAGTGGTGGTAGGAGCTGGTCAAATGATGCTGTTCACACAAAGTGGAAGTAGGGATTCAGTGTTCTGTGAACCTCAATAAAAGAAGTGTTTTTATTTTTATTTTTATTTTTTTTCTCGATTCACTCTTTTTTATGATTGTGGATTCTAGGAGACCACTAATATGGTGAATGGGAGTGATTGAACCATTCAAAAATATAAGAAGTGCTGGTTCCTGGGAGACCAAAGAATCTATGTTGCACATAGAGAGGCAAGTTTAGTGTAACAGTTATCACAGGAAATGAATTGGCAACCAGAGTTCAAGTCTTGTATGAGTTGTTTTACTTTGTGCTCATACTTTTGAGAAAAGCATGAATCCAATCTATTTGTTCTCTCACTAGTTATGAGTAAATAGTTGTGCAGACTGAGTTCTTTAGCCTTGGTTAGATAACTAATCTAGGAGAAGGAACATTCAAATCAATGTAGCTTTACTCCCCTGAAAAATTGACCTTGTGTCACATTTTGATCATGGCAGAGGGGTTGGGTAAATACATACTGATATTTGCAAAGGTCTGGTATAGGTGCCTCCTGGTAAGTACTCAAGGACGAATAATAACTGTTTAAATAGTAGTGGGTAGAGTGTTTGCCAATGGGAGACCTGGGTTCAATCCTTGGTCACATCATACCAAAGATTTTAGAAATGGTCCTTGATACCTCCTTGCTTAATACACAGCAATATAAGGTACATATCAAGGGTAAATTGGAGCAATACAGGGAAAGGAGTAGCACTCTCCCCTATACCTCTATGTAGTTGCTATTGAAAAGGGAGCCTTGTGGTTGTCCTTGACTATGGTTGCCAACAACTTATACAAGTTTATTCTGTTGCTGCTGCTTGGAAGTATCTATTAAGTTAGGAAGGAGGAATAACTTTATACCGGATTCAATAGTTAACACATACCCTACATATTGTGTTTGCCATCCAGTTTCACATACTTCCATGGTATCAGAAACTGATCTGAGTGAATAAACAACAGAGGTCGTAACAGTTGAGTAAGGGAATCCTTGTGGTGTAGTGCTGGACCTTGACATCATAGTAAGCAAGTTTAAGCTCCAGTCACTCTATGGTGTACATTTACAGTCTAATAACCTTGGGAAAGGCATGAACCGTCTTATCCCTCCTGCTATTGGTTAAATAGCACTACTACTGTTCTTCTACAAGAATGGCTTTGGCATCAAATAACCCACAGAGGTTGATATGCCATTGAACATAGAAACCAACCCTAACACTTGATGTAAGTTGCATTTTTGTGTTTCTCCTCCCCCATCAGCACAGCATTCGTTGCTGACTATAGTACACTTTAACCCTTTCACTCTCAAGTTTTTTTTTTTTTTTAAAGTTTTGACGTGCAAAATTATGCTTTGAGTATGACATTTTTAAGGGTTAATATGAAATTTGACTGGGATACCATTGTCCTAGTATGCGTAAAAGGGTTAAAAAAAATTGACTCCAGCTTAAGAAATTTACCAGGAATGTATCCTTTACCTCTTGAACTGCATGACACTGCACTTAATTCCCAGTCCAGTTATGTTGTGGATAAAACTGAAAAAGGAAAACTTTAAATTTTGAACCCCTACCCACATGGCAGAATAACTTGCTATGATGGAGTGTTAAAACAAGAAGCTGATGTGTAACATACCCATGATACGGAGATGTGAAATAGACATAATGTTCATAAAATGTTCATAAACATATATAGGAATCCCAAAACATGAAAAACACTTTACGACTTCTTAGTTCAGCCACGAAACTTTTTATTACCTTTGAGTTGAAGGTTTTTCGATATGAGGAGAGAGAGAGACACAGTCTTTCTATGCTGACTGTTTTTACATTGTCAGCTCTCAACCCAACCAACGTGTGGCACCCGTAGTGCACAAATTCGTCTGGCCTCGCCCAGGTCTGAATCTCAACTTTTTCGTTCGGAGGCAGGAACTCAACTCATGCTTTTTCTCAAATCTCATCCCATGCTTCCGGTGCGTGACGTCACCCACATTCCCTGGTCCCAATTCCTATCTGTGATTTTTATTTTACAATCTCTGAATGACACATCCTCTCCGCACGCACGTGAACATCCTCATTAATGTTGCACCTAACTAACCCATGTGGTAAGCGAAAGGTTCTCAGCCTAACTAAACCGAAAGGCAAGATATATAAAATGAAATCCCTTGGCAATTATATTACAGATGGTGTGCATTCAACTTTGTTCTGGCAACTCCTGCAGCAATTCTAATGCCTAATTTTATAGCATCTTGTAGTTGGACAAGGTTGGTGTCGTCAAGACCGGAGACCTGCTGCATGGGCATTTACCAGTTTTCCATACTACCATACTCTGGCCTCTACTGATCCATATCAGTCTGATAAGCCTGATAGATGTTATAATGTCATAAAACTAGAGGATTATTACTATTATTATTATTATTGATCACTTTGAAGAAGTTGTAATAATAATCTGTAATGTGTTTAAATGCTATCCCCTGTTATTTCCTTTGATAGTTGATTTGTTTGCTGGCATATCAATTCCTTTTGGATTATTTAATGCATGAATTTGATTCATTTGTAAATATTTGATAATGAGAGAGAGAGAGAGAGAGAGGTTTGGTTTATTTAACTGCATATCAACTCCTTATGGGTTATTTAATGCCAGAATTTGATTAATTTGTAAATAATTGATGGTAATAAAAAAAGAAAAAGAGAGGGATTTAGATTGAGTTAATTTAACTGCATATCAACTCTTTATGGGTTATTTAATGCCAGAATTCGATTAATTTGTAAATGATTGATGATTATAAAAAAGGAGAAGAGAGAGAAGGAAGAGAGAGATATAGATTTAGTTTATTTTACTGCATATCAAGTCCTTATGGGTTATTTAATGCCAAATTTTGATTAATTTGTAAATGTTTGATTGGAATCAATTATAGTTTCTATACATTTTTGAAAACTTGTATTTGTCTGGAATAATTTCTTTGCACACTATTAATTATGTGAAGTATTCTTATCTAATGAATATTTTATGTTTATCTCTATTTAAAAAAAAAATTAACTTCTTTTTTAGAACTCAGAAAAAAATAGCAGTATTAAATAATCATGGATTGAGAGAGATATAAAAGTAGAAAATAATAATTTCTGTAAGAAATCAAATAGCTAAGGTAAATACCATCATTGTTTGAAAGACTCAAAAGTGGATAGTTTGGTTGTTTGATGGTATGTCAACCATCACAGCTTATTTAATGCCAAAGACATCCATTTAACCCATAACTAGGGGATAAGAGAGTTCATGCCTTTTCTGAGTTTATTAGTTCAAAAGTGAATGTAATAGAATGACTGGAGTTGGAACACTCTTAGTATAATATCAAAGTCCAATACATTAGCTACTATGTCATGGGTACTCGCCCTTCAGCTGAATCATTGCCCAGTTGGCTGGGGCTGTAGAATACTCTGACTGCACCTCTGCAGAGGGGTAAGCCCCCCCCACCAACGAGTGTCCTGGATATGACACTAAACAGTCTGATTGTGAGGTCCCAGTAATGCTGGGGCTTTGGGGAATGCGGAGCACCCCTTCATTGCCATCGCTCCCAGGTCCACTCTGGCCTGGAGTGGTAGCACCTGATAGGGCCCTATCTATGGGTTAAATAGAACTAATGGCATACTTATATTCAACTGAATATCTTGAAAAAGAAATGTTTTTTGACAATTGAATCGTGCTTACATTTGAACTGCGTGCTTATGCTAAACTGAATTATTTCTAATAGAACTGTTTTTTGACATTGAAACTGTACTTACACTGAACTGAATTGTTATATATAACTGCTTGAATAGTTTGAAATAGAAATGTTTTTGACAATTAAACTGTGTACTCATGCTAAACTGAATTGTTTTAAATAGAACTGATTATTTACATAAAAATGGATTTGGCATTAAATAACCTACAAAGGTTGATATGCCATAAAACCAATTCAGCTGAATCAGTAAGGATTTGTTATAGACTTATGTAAGGTTATTATACTTCTATTTGTCTGGAATTATTCTAGTTGCACACTGCTATGATATTCTTGTCTAATAAGTATTTTATGTTTATCTCTGGTTTTAAAAATTCCTTCTCTTTTGTAACTCAGAAAAGAGCATTTAAGAATCATGAATTGGAGAGAGGGGGAGGGAGAATCATTACTGTTAGAAATTATGTTGTTGTACTCAGTAATTGTGAGAACAAAGCAAATCCCATCAATATTTGAAAGATTCCCAAGTAGCGAGAGAGAGAGATTTTGGTTTAATTTATTTAATGGTATATCAACTTTTTATGGGTTATTTGATTCTGAACTTTGATTTATTTCTAAATGTTTGATTGTAATCATAATTATTGTACAATGCATTACTTTTTATTACACTTCTATTTGTCTAGAATCATGTCTGCTGACTGCTATAATATCAAATATTCCTATTAATAACAAACAACTTGCATGCAGTTAAAGGGTTTCAAGTATTCCTATCCAATACTAAGTAAAGTAAAGTTGGCAACCTTAGTTGAGGGTGAGCCGAAGGTTCCCTTTTCAATAGCTACTACACCAAGGTGTAGGGGAGGGCGCTACTCCTTTCCCTGGATTGCTACACTTTATCCTTGATATGTTCCTTATATTGCTGAGTGTTAAGCAAGAAGGTGTCAAGTACCATTTTTAAAGTCTTTGATGACGCGACCTGGGATTGAACCCAGGTCTCCCGGACCATTGGCGAACACTCTACCCACTAGACCAATGAGCCGGTTAAATGTATTTGACCAATAGATAGGACCATCATTAGTACTATTACTCCAAGTCAGAGTGGATCTGGAAGTAATAACAAAAGGTTGACTCTACCCCAGGACACCCCTCAGATAAATAATAAACCATTCCATTTTGATTGTAAGGAAAGAAAAAGAGCACATCACACATTAATTATAAAGTGGAGTCCCGGTGGTGTTGTGGCTAATGTGCTGGACTACAACATGTTTTTGAGTGAGTTCAAACTCCAGTCATGCCGTTGTGTTCATTTTCAAGCTAATACCTTTGGGAATGATATGAATCTCCTTATTTTCCCTTGCTATGGTTTAAAGATTGTCTCTGCTATTCTTCTAGAAGGCTGACTTTGGTATGAAATAACCCGCAAAGGTTGAAAAGCTATTAAACAAAGAAATCAAATGAAACCAGACTGAATGAGAAAACAAAGCAATAATGACGTTAGATATTTGTCTGCTTCAATGGAATGAAGGAAGAAAGTGAAAAAGGAATGAGGTAGAGATGGGGGAAAAGGGAGAAAGAAATGAAGAACATTTTGTTTGGACAACAAAACCAATAAATAAAAGCCAAGATTTTTTTTCTATTTCTTTATTTTATTCTATTTGATCGTTTTATAAAAAGTGAAATTGCAAAGAATACTGTTAATGGTAGTAGTAGTAACTGATATTACTACTACCACTACACCAGACATTGGAATGATGGTTAAAGCAGTCGCCAATGGCCCTAGAGACCTGGGTTCAATCCCAGGTTGAGTTATACCAAGGACTCAAAAAATGGTACTTGATGCCTTCTTGCTTAACACTCAGCATTATAAGGTACGGATCAAGTGTAAAGTAGAGCAATCCAGTGAAAAGAGTAGCACCCTCCCTTACACCTTGGTGTTGTAGCTATTGAAAGGGGAGCCTTCGGGTCACCGTTGATTATGGTCGCCAAATTTATTTTTGTACCGACCAATTGACCTCATGGGTAGAGTGTTCGCCAATGGTCCGGGAGACCAGGTTTCCATCCCAGATCGAGTCTTACCAAAGACTCAAAAGAAAATGGTACTTGATGCCTCTTTGCTTAACACTCAGCATTATAAGGCACAAATCAAGAGTAAAGTGGAGCAATCCAGGGAAAGGAGTTGTGTTCTCCATTACACCTTGGTGTAGTAGCTATCGAAAAGGGAGCCTTTGGGTCACCCTTGACTATGGTTGTTAACTTTACTTTACTTACTACTACTACTACAGCAGTTATAGTAGTAGTAGTTATAGTAGTTACTACTATAACTGCTACTTAAAGTAAAATCTAATAAATTTTGCCATTAATTTGTTAATCTTAAAAGTCAGTAAAATCCAAAAGGAGAGTAAAAAGGAAGGGATGATAGAGAAAAATACAGAGTTGATAGAGTAGACGAATAAAAGAACAAAAATCAAGAACTTTTGCTTGTTTTTTTTAGAACTTTTGATTTGGTTGTTTACTAAAAAATAATTATTTTATTAGAAAATGGAATATTAATAGTCTTTCTTTCGGGTGAAAAGTTTAGGTAAGATATTATTTGCCTGGTCCCTAGGAGACTCCCCCCCCCGCCAATTAATACCTGCCTGCTTGCCTAAAAGAAGTCAGGATTAGGTTTATTATCTGATGCCTGAGGTGACCTTTAAGGAGAGCACTGACAATATCAAGAATTTTTCTGTAATGACCACACATGAGTTTTGATTTGTATATAGACACTTCACTCTAAAATGACTTCAGTTGTCTTGTTGGAAACAATCCATATTTACCAACCCCTCCGCTCGGGCAGGATAAGACACAAGGTCAATTTTTAAGCAGAGTTTAACAGATTTGAATTCAGAGTTTTCCTTCTCCTAGACTAGTTACTTCACCAAGGCTGAAGAACCCAGTTTGTCCTACTATTTACCCATAGCTGGAGGGAGAATAATTGGATTCATACCTTTCCCAAGGGTATTAGTGCTATGTGAAATGCAATTAGCTTGGTCCAGGATTTGAACTTGTGTTGTTGTGTCCATTTCCTATGACGATAAACATTACACCACTGGCACCTCCATTGTTGGAAACAATCCCTTATACAGAGTTTTAGTTTGATTTGATGGCATATCATTGTAGGCTATTAATGTCAAATCCATTCTTATACATACAAACAGTTCCATTTTAAACAATTCAGTTTAGCATAAGTACTCATTTTAGTTCTATTTGACCTATAGATAGGACCCTTGCAGGTGCTACCATTCTGGGCCAGAGTGGATCTGGAAGCAATGGCAATTAAGGAGTACTCTGCATTCCCCAAAGCTCCAGCATTACTGAAGCCTCATCATCAGATTGTTTAGTGTGATATCCAAGACATTTGTGGAGATGACCGTGGTGTAATTGTTATCGTCATAGGAAATGAACATGGCGACACGAATTCAAATCCTGGACCTGACTGATTGCATTTCACATAGTACTAATACCCTTGGGAAAGGTATGAATCCAATTATTCTCCTTCCAGCTATGGGTAAATAGTAGGGCAGACTAGGTTCTTCAGCCTTGGTTAGGCAACTAGTCTAGGAGAAGGAAAACTCTGAATTAAAACCTGTTAAACTCCGCTTAAAAATTGACTTTGTGTCATATCCTGCCCAAGCGGAGGGGTTGGTAAATAGGATATCCAGGACACTTGTTGTGGAAGTCTTATCCCTTTGCAGAGGTGCAGTTGATGTATTCTACAGCCCCAGCCGACTGGGCCATACACAGTTTTAAACAAACTGCCTATTTCTGTCATTAAGCATATTCAGACTATTGTCTTCATCTTTATTATCATATTCACAAGATTTTCGCTGATGCATCCTTTAGTCTTCTGCAGTTGTTTCATGTTGAACTCAGGAACCAACCGATGGACTGCAGAATTGTAGTAAGCGAGTTCATATTCCAGTCGTGCTATTACGTTCACTTTTGGGCAAATACCCTTGGGAAAGGTATGAACCCTCTTATCCTTCCAGCTATGGGTTAGATAGTACCACTACTGTTCTTCTAGGAGAATGGCTTTGGCATTAAATAACCTACAAAGGTTGATATGCCATTAAATAAAGAAACCAAACCAAACCAAACCAAACCAATCAGGAGCCAACATGGAACTTAGAACTGAGCCCTTTATTAAATCTGCTGGTTTAGATTGTTCTAATTCTGTTTACCATAATTGGGTACAGCTCTTAAGCTATTGTAAGTATTCTTTGTTATTTTTACCTGTTGTCAGGATATTGGACAAATGGCTTATGTGCTTCTCAGTGAAATCATCTGGACATTGCAGGTTCAATCATGCCTACTGGTAAAAAGTAACAAGTAATACTTATTATAGCTTAACACTTGTACCTGGTTATGGTTAATGGAAATTAGAACAATCTGCCCCTGTGGATTTAATATATGGTTCGGTTCAAAGTTGTATGGAAGCTCCCGAGATTGACAAGAAACACTGGCCAAAGGACACATTGGCTAAAATATTGTGAATTTAACAATAAAGACGAAGACAACAGATTGAATAGTCTAAATGATAAAAATTATCAAGCTTCATTCCAGAAATTTAGACAAATAAAACGGATATTGTTCTTTTGAAATATTTTTTATTATAGAAATTCTTTACTGCTAGTTAAGAGTTAATTATGACTGTTTTTTTTTTATGTGAACTCAATTGTAAGTGCAGTTAAGGCAGAATAAGAAAGTGAATACAAACCTTTCAAAAATTTATCATCATCCATAACGACTTGGAAAATAAGTTTCCTGCAATTTGGCAGACGCTAACTGTAAAGCAAGAATAGACAGCTGCATTACTGGAAAGAGGCCATTAATAATAAGAGAACCAATGTCAATAAATAAATTATAAAAACCTATATTAGGTTCTGTTATTTATTCATTCATTATGTTAGTGAATGCATTAATAACATTGTGTTAATGAATAAATTCTAATTAACTAATTAATTGATATTCAAATGTTTTTTGAAGCCTTAGCATAGCCAAACCTCTCACCCAGTACAAAAATACTGAATAGCCAAGTCCGTGACTAGCCAGTCTTCCAAAGGTGTCCGATTATTTCAACCCTCTTGATGCAAGTATCCTGCGTATGACACAAAATTGCATCCAGTGGTAAGATCCTCAGTCTAGAACTCATAGAAGTTTGGAGTCGCTCACTTTGTTGCCATTACTCTCAGGTCCACTTCAACCTGCAGTGGAAGTACCTACTGGGGTTTCATCTATAGCTCAAATAAGTGTTTAGAAATTAGTATTAGGACTACTTGAAACCATTTAACTGTGTGCAAATTATTTGTATTGATAGTTACTTGAACCTATCGTTGTTTATAAAGGTTTATTAGTAAGTTGAAACGATTCAGTTGTTTGAAATACTTGAAAACATAGAAATTATTAGTATTTAATATGAATGCTTGATAGTCCAACCCATTGTAATAATGGTTAGAGTGTTGGCCCGGGAGACTGGGGTTCACTCCTAGGTTGAGTTATACCAAAGACTCAAAAAAATGGTACTTCATCCCTCCTTTCTTAACTCGGTGATATAAGGTATGGATCAAGGGTGGTAGAACAATCCAGGGAAAGGAGTATCACTCTCCCTTACACCTCGGTGTAGTAGCTATTGAAAAGGGAGCCTTTGGGTTGCCAACTTTACTTACTTATATATTCTGTAAATAATTTGTATTAAAAATTGTTACTTGAAGCTTTAATTCTGTACAAATGATTATTTAAAGTTACTTGAAACTATTTAATTACTTCAAACTCGAGTGTTGACATCCTATAAAACAACCGAATAAAACAATTGGAATGAACTCTAAAAAAAAAAAAAACAACAAAAAAAAAAAAATGTAAAGGACAGTTTAAAAAGTCAGATTGACATGTTTTGCCAGGAATCTAGCATTTTGGGTCTCAATTTCAAATTTTAAAAAGAGATGAAAAAGAAATGCCATTTTAATTAAGAAGAAAAAATAAAGTAATTAGACAATAATTCATGAAAAGAGCTTTGATTTATACAATTCCTTTAGTCACTTTACGTTCATGTAGGTTTTTTTTGTTATAGGTATGCTTAACATACCGGTTAACGCCATAGGAAATGGAGTCTATGACCCAGATTCAAACCCTGGATGACGCTGTTTGCATTTCATTTCATGCCTTTCCTAAAGGCATGAATTCATTTGTTCTCTCCCTCCTGGCTTGGCCCAGTTACCTGGGGCTGTAAAATACACTGACTGCTTCTCTGCAGAGAGGTAAGAGCCCCCAAACGAGTGTCTTGGATATGACACTAAACAATTAGATGGTGAGGCTCCAGTAATGCTGGAGATTTGGGGAATGTAGAGTACCCTTTCATTCCTATTACTCCCAGGCCCACTCTGGTTAACAGAGTGGTAACCCCTAATAGGTTCCTATCTATGGGTCAATTAGAATTAAACTGTATACTTTAAAATATAAATTTTTTTGACATTGAAACTGTGTACTTACACAAAACTGAATTATTTTAGATAGAACTGTTTTTACATTTAACTGTGTGTAAACCAAAAAACTATCTTACACTAAACTGAATTGTTTGAAAGAGAACTGTTTATGTGTATAAAAATGGATTTGGCATTAATAACCTACAATGGTTGATGTACCATAAAACCAAACCAAACCCTCCTACCTATGGTTAATTAGTAGGGCAAACTAACCAATCTAGGTGAAGGAAAACTCTGAATTCTAACTTTACAGTTGATCTTGTATTCCATTCTACCTTTGGCAAGGGAATCCCTGTGTGCTGGACTGTGGCCTCAAAGTAAGCAAGTTCAAACTCCAGTTTATACTATTACACTCACTTTTAGACTAATGCCCCTTGGGAAAGATATGAACCCTCTTATCCTCTCCAATTATGAGTCAAATAGTACCACTGTTTTTTTACAAGGATGGCTTTGACATTAAATAACCCATGAACTTTGATTTGCCATAAAAAAAGAAACCCACCCTCCAATCTGCTTGTGGCAGAAGAGTGAGTCAGATACAAACCTCTTAGGGAGGTGCTGCTAGTAGGCTGGAATCCCTAGGCATATGCTCAGGGAGTTGTATAAGAATTTTTCATATTTATTCAATTGTTCTTTTGTTGCCTCTACAAATCTTTAAACTGGATCTGGCTGTACAGTCCATTTCCTGTCTCTGGGTAAAAGTTGGCTTTTATTATCCACCCTGTTTAGATCACTTAATAAATATCCCATAATTCCAATCAAGAATCTATTAATATTTTTGCCTCATACTGTGAAAACCAGTAGCAAATCGACTTTTGTATAATATTTACTAAGCTACATGTCTTCTGTACAATTGTCAGCAATACACACAAGCAAAAAGATTACTTTCCTTCTGTTTATGTAAATAAAAATCCGAGCAGGGAGTGTGTGAACAGAGTAGAGAGTTAAGTGGAAAGTATGGAATGTCAAAGTGATATATTTTCCACATGGTGAGGCAGGGGTAGGGGTATCTACCCCAAATTCTAGGGTGAGGAAAGATTAGTATAACCAAACAAGTGACTGATATATACACTGCGGGTGCAACAACAATAACAACAGCTGGAGAAATCAGAAAAAAATTATTGGGAACTTGATCTTTTTTTTTTTTTTTTTTTTTTCTTTCTTTCTTTCTTTCTTTCAAAAAGGGAAAATTTACTTTTTATTAAAAATTTATTTTTTAATATTACATACAACATAGTATATAGACTTGGTATACTGTATACACCCACAATATCCCTTTTGGTATAGAGAGATCTTACTCTCTGTGCAGAGGATGCTGTTAATGTATTGTAAGGTCCACTGTCACAGGGTATTTAGATATTGATGGTTAATTATAATTTATTCAGTAACATATAGCCCAGTGGGCTGGGGCTGTAGAATACATCGACTGCATCTCTGCAGATTGATACCCCCACCCCATGAGTATCCTAATATGACACTAAACAATCTGATGGCGAGACTCTAGTAATGCTGGAGCTTTGGGGAATGCAGAATACTCTTTCATTGCCATCACTCCCAGGTCCACTCTGACTCGGAGTAGTAGCACCTGAAAGGGTCCTATCTATGTGTCAAATTGATCTGTTTGACTATTTAAACTGTGTGCAAACAAATGATTTATGCTTAATTGAGTTGTTAGAGAATTCAATTTAGGGGGCAAAAATTATGGAATTAGCACACTTAGATGTTCACTTCAGGTTTTTTTATTCAAATTTTTTTTTTTTTATTTAGCAGTATATAAGCTAATAGATAAAACTCAAAATAATTTTCAAACTAACAAAATTATTACTCTTGTAAATATCGACATTTGATTTACGGTAAGGAAATGATTAATTTATGGAATTCATTTTTGACACCAAGAGTTGCTTCAAACCCTTCTTCTACTTGAATTTCATCCTTATAAAATTATAACTCATATGTAGGTCTACCCACCAAATAACCTTTGTGAATGGTAACTTGATGGTCTCATAGTTTTTGAGACACATCTACATCCACAATTTTGCTTGTTACTTAGTGACAAACACCCTCTACTTAAACAGACTTTACTTGGTCACATGAAGAAAGCTATGGTATAGATGTGGCTAAATGTTTTTGTCCCAATAACAAAGAATCCAATCAATAGTCAAAACAACTGTTGAAAATGCACTGACTGAAAAAAAAAAAGTCCAAAACATCTGTGTGGCTTAAGCACAACTATTTATTTACCATGCTTTTTTCTCTCACTTTCGTTGCCTTGTTTTTATTTCTATCATACAACCGTAACTATATATAGAACTTTGGGATGTTGTTGATGCTTTATAGCATATCAACCTTTATAGGTTATCTAATGCCCAATCCTGTTTATTCATATATATATATATATATGATTTGTAAACTAATAGTTTGTAGGTAACATTTTACAATGAATCAGAGCTCATTTGTTAGCACACAGTTAAGTGGTTTCAAGTATTACTATTTATTGTTTGCACACAGTTAAATGATGTTAAGTATTGATATCTATCTCTAACGATTCAATTTGATATCGATCATTTGTTGGTTCACCATTAAATGGTTTCAAGTATAGTAAATAATTCAACTGTTTTATTTGACTCCTAGAAAGGACCTTAACAGATACTACTACCACACTGGATCAGAGTGGACCTGGGAGTAATGGCAGTAAAGGGGTACTCCACATTCCTCAAAGCTTCAGAGCTGGAGCCTCACCATCAGACAATTTAGTGTCACATATAGGACACTTGTTGGTAGGGGGAGGTCTTACCCCTCTGTTGAGATGCAGTCGGTGCATTCTACAACTGTAGCTGCTTGGCCTTTTGGGATGTTACTGAAAGATATCAAGATCCGACCCAAGGAAATGACCATAATGTATATAAGATTCTAGCAAGGGTATCCAGTGATGCTTGGTATTGAGTGATAAGAGAAAATGTTTTAATGAAATATTTCTAATAAAAAGTTTAGCAAGATTCTACTGATATAGAAAAGTAGAATGATTTGGTTGGTTGGTTGGTTGGTTTTATGGCATATCAACCATTGTAGGTTATCTAATGCCAAATCCATTTTTGTACTTAGAAACAGTTTTATTTCAAACAATTCAGTTTAGCATAAGAACAGTTTTTTGTTTACACACAGTTAAATGTAAAAACAGTTCTATTTCAAATAATTCAGTTTAACAGAAGTACACTGTTAAGTTCTATTTGACCCATAGATAGGACCCTATCAGTTGTTAACACTCTGGGCATGAGTGGACCTAGGAGTGATAGCAATAAAGGGGTACTCCCCAAAGCTCCAGAATTACTAGAACCTCACTATCGGATTGTTTAGTGTCATATCAGGACACTAGTGCTATGGCACTAATCTGTATACTCTTGTAAGGCTTAATTTCTGGAGCTTTGGGGAGTGTGGAATACCTCTTTGTTGCAATTACTCCCAGGTCCACTCTGATCCTGCATGTTAGTATCTGTTTGGGTCCCATCTGTAGGTCAAATAGATCTGTTAGAAAATTATTTGTATTAGATAGGAATACTTGAAACCATACAATTGTATGCAAATTATTTGTATTAAATAGGAATACTTATACCATGTAACTGCATGTAAATTATTTTTATTAAGAATAGTTTTTGAAGCTATAATTGTTTACTAATGATCATTATGCTCTCAGCTATAGGTTTCATAGCACCACTGCTGTTCTTCGACAAGGATAGATTTGACTTTAAATAACCCAACAGAAGTTGACATTGTAGAAGTCAACAGAACAACAATAGGTCCGGTTCATGCAGATGTAATCTGTGGAATCCCAGCAATATGGACGCCAGCTCGAGCTGAGCTGGGGGCTGGTATTTATGCACAAGCATGACCAATCGGATGATTCAGGCAATCGCAGCCCAAGGAATGGATTGGCCCATATGCACAATGGAATCTGCCAGTGTGGCATAAATAGTCCTCCTCTTTCTTGAGAGGGAACTGCTAGTTCTTGAAAAGTTGATCATTCAGCTGGACTTTGACTAGGACTCTATTCAAACATCCAATAGACA
The DNA here is from genome assembly GCA_963585895.1 of Sepioteuthis lessoniana. NCBI lineage: Eukaryota > Metazoa > Mollusca > Cephalopoda > Myopsida > Loliginidae > Sepioteuthis > Sepioteuthis lessoniana. The sequence goes on along the minus strand of CAUZXS010005628.1, from coordinate 57,610 downwards.
TGCAGTTAAACAAAACTTTTTCATTAACAGCTCTTGATCTTCAATAAAATTGTTGAGTCTCTTTTCAATTCTTACTCATGAACATCCGCTATAAAACTGGTGCCCGTGGTGTCATGGTTATCGTCGCAGGAATTGGACACGGCCACACGAGTTCAAATCCTGGACTGATTGCATTTCACATAGCACTAATACCCTTGGGAAAGGTATGAATCTAATTATTCTCCCTCCAGCTATGGGTAAATAGTAGGGCAGACTAGGTTCTTCAGCCTTGGTGAGGCAACTAGTCTAAGAGAAGGAAAAATTCTGAATTCAAACCTGTTAAACTCCGCTTAAAAACATTGACCTTGTGTCATATCCTGCCCGAGCGGAGGGGTTGGGTAAATATAATAAAACTGGCAATGTGAAAAACCAGGATTTTTTTTTTCATGACAGTAGAATATAATTCTGTATATCATGTCAAATTCATTATCACGAAAGGCGTATTTCTTATCTTTTATTACCCAGTCAGTTGGGGCGATAGAATACCCCTCTGCAGAGGGGTAAGACCCCACCCACCCCCACCATGAGTGTTCTAGATATGACACTAAATAATCTGATGGTGAGATTCCAGTGATGCTGGGGCTTTGGGGAATGTGGAGCACCCCTTCATTGCCATTATTCTCAGGCCCACTCTGGCCCGGCATGGTAGCACCTGATAGGGCCCTATCTATGGGTTAAATAGAACTAAGCATACTTATGCTAAACTAAATTGTTTAACTAAACTGAATAGCTTGAAATAGAAATGTTTTTGACAATTAAACCGTACTTTCACTAAACTGAATTATTTGAAGTGGAACTGTTTTTTGACATTGAAACTGTACTTACACTAAACTGATTTGTTTATATAGAACTGTTTTGATATCTAACTGTGTAAACAAAATCTGTACTTATACTAAACTGAATTAGCTGAATTAGAACTGCTTGACTAAACTGAATTGCTTGAAATAGAAATGTTTTTCACAATTTAACTGTACTTACATTTAAACTGAGTACTTATCCTAAACTGAATTGTTTGAAATAGAACTATTTTCATAAAAATGGATTTGGTGTTAAATAACCTACAAAGGTTGATATGCCATAAAACACAACCAATCAACCTTACCCTTCAGTGACCCCAAATAATCTCAATGATCAGTGTCACATCGTCTTTTGTTGGAGTCTGAGGTTGAGTTAATATTCATCCCTCTCTGGTGGGGAATTCTCTGTGGCATAATGTAGAAAGTGGTCGACTGTGGCCCCAAAGTGAGTGAGTTCAAACTCCAGTCACCCTTTTATGTTCACTTTTGGACTAATACCTCTAGCAAAAGTATTGAACCCCCTTATCCTCCAGCTCTGTTATGAGTTAAATCATATTGCTACTGTTCTTCTACAAAGAAAGCCTTGGTATTAAATAACCTATGAAGGTTGACCTGCCATTAAAGAAACCAAACCTTACCTCTCTGGGTTGGTGTGGTAGCACCTGTTAAGGTTCATTTATAGGTCTAATACATTTGTTTGAAAATTTATCATTTGATAGGAATACTTGAAACTATATTATTGTATGCAAATGATTTGTATTAAGAATAATTAATTACTTGAAACCATATGACTATGTGCAAATAAATTTTACTCCTTGTGAGTTGGTAGTATTTCACTAGAGTCAGAATGACAGTAAGTTTCCTTGGGTTTCCTGGACTTTTATGAGTATTCCAGCCAACCTCAACAATGCTGTAGTCTGGAGGGTCTTGATTTTTCTCTTCTCTGATTTTCTATACCTCCTATCTTTTCTCCAAGCTTTTAGGGACTGTTCCAAGTGCACCAATTACAATTGGTACCACTGTCGCCCTCATGTTTCTCAGTTATTTTAGTTCTTTAGAAAGGTCCAAGTACTTGTCTGTTTTTTTTTTACTTTCTTCATTCAGTCTTATTTCCAAGTTCTTGAAGACTATTCTAAGGGCTCCTACTACAAATTGGATCACTGACACATTCGTGGTCCAGAATTTTTTCGGGTCTCTGGCCAGGTCCAATAATTTGTCAGTCTTGTCAACTTTCATTTTCACTTTGTGATATGCTGTGATCTGTCAGTGCAAAAAAAACAAACACTAAATGGTAAGGTTTTTTTTTCATTCTTTTGTCAATTGACACAAGGTCTGGTCTTCTGGATTTGATTAGGTGATCTGTTGGTATTTCAAAATCTCAAAGAATTATCTGCATCTTATTCTCTAGGATGGATTCTAGTTTGTGCGTATACATTTTGGTAGTATTGTTAAATTTTAATCTCTTACGATAATTATTATTAAATATGAATTATTACTTGAAATCCACCTAATTCTGTATGAATCATCAGAATTAGATAATAATACTTCAAACTATAAAACTGTGTACAAATTATTTGTAATTGATAGGAATACTTGAAACCATTATGCTTGTTTACAAAGTATTGCATTAGAGAGGATATTTCAAACCATATAATGGTAGATTATTTCATTAGATTGGAAAGCATGAAACCATGTAACTGCAATTGATTTGTATTAAGAATGGTTATTTTTGCAAATTATTTTTATAAAGAATAGTTACTTGAAGCCTTATAATTACGTACAAATCATTGTTTTAGATAGGAAGAGATGAAACCATATAATTTATTGCTACTTAATGACCATAAATGATCTTGGGTCAATTTCACATAATCTTTGTTGGAGGTTGAGTTAGTATCTTATACAAAAAGTCTCTGGGTCTGTTTACCTGTGATTCTTAGAGATTCACTTTGGCATATTTATATGAATTAGATCACATATAATGATAATAAGTGTGGAAATTGTTACATAGAATAAAAATAACACCAGAGGAACAAAAAGAACTTGTCATCTGATGAATTTTACCATTCCTGCAGACCACAGATTAAAAGTAAAAAAGGCATAAAGCAGAACAAATATCTGTATATTGGCTTCAAGTTAATAAGAACAGCAAGTGTTTGATTTTTGGTGACCAAGATGAAATGGTTAATCTCATAATAAATGAGTAAAGCAAACTGGCATAGAAGGACTACAAGACTAGGCACAATTAGAGGGGCAGAATTGTGAATTGAGATTAAAACTTAATATATGGACAAACCAGAATCTGTTGTAGAAAATGAGACATGAAATTTACTGGGACTTTTGTTTTTAATGGCATGTCAACATTTCTTGGTTATTTAATGCCAAAGTCTTCATTGTAGAAAAATAGTAGTGGTACTATTTAACGCATAGCTGGAGGGATAAGGGGTTTCATGCCTTTCCTAAGTATTAGTCCAAGATTAAATGTAATAGCACAACTGGAATTTGAACTTTCTTACTATGATGTCACAGTCCAGCACATTTGGGATTTTCTTTTTGGAACTTTGAGATACAAACAGATCACCCAATTTTGACCAGAAGATCTGATCTAATTTTAATCAACTAGAAGAAATGAATGTCATTGAGTGGATTTTGTCATGCCAGCATATCACAAAGTGAAAGTGAAAGTTGACAAGACTGACAAATTATTGGACCTGGCCTGAGACCCCCCAAAATTCTGGACCACGAATATGTCAGTGATCCAAATTGTAGTAGGAGCCCTTGGAATAGTCTTCAAGAACCTGGAAATAGGATTGAATGAACTAAAGATTAGAGGAAAAATGGAAACCATCCAGACCACAGCTCTACTAAAATCTGCTTGGATACTTAGAAGAGTCCTGAAGAACTAAGGAGACTTGTTGTCACTTAGACTCTAGTGAAAACAATCAGTTTGAACAGGTACGAAAAAACTTGCATGGAATAAATAATATTTAGATCTTGCCTGTAATCTGAAAAGCTGTGGATTATGAAGGTGACAGTGATACCAATTGTAGTAGGAGCACTCGGATATCAGTCTTCGTTATTGAAGGAATTTATTTGGCCCAATTAGATATTTACTAAATTGTATTAGTATAAACCCTCAAAAGTAGCTTATTTTTTTAGCTTGTTTTAAAGATGAAAATGCTGACTCCTGTTTTGTAACAGTGGTTTTCAGACTGTGGTTTGGGAACCACAAGGGTTTTGCAATATTAACAACTGAGGTCTGCAGGGGGTTCTTGAAAATTTCTATTATCTGATTAATGATAGAACTGCATATTCGTATTTCTTGTTACTTGTACACTCCTATGAAAATTTGGTTTAAACAGCAACTATTCCCCAAATTTTAGTTATGCATGGATTCTGAATATCCATTGTTGTCTCAAAAGATGGTCAAAATGCAGCTACTTTTAGCAACAATATATTTATGCAAAAAAGTATTTTCAATACTTACTATTATGATGACTAAATATAGGTCTAGTCTTTCTGTACAAAGTGAATTGCATGTGTCATTGTCAAAAAAATTACCAAGAATTGACAATTTGTGCCAAGTAAATTTCTCTCTCTAAATGTCATTACTCAGTCCAAATGTTGGATGGATTTTCGTTAAATATCTTATATAAATTTTATTTTTATTTATATGTGGGCCCACTAGATTCAGTTTTTATTCAGGTTCACTTGATAGACCTTGAAATAGAAAGAAATCCTGACTATAAAATGTTACTTACCTGGCACAGGAATTTGCTCTGAGGGTTCCCAACCTTGGCTGGACTGCCTGGCGTGTATGCAAGGCGGAGTATCTAAGACAAGCATAGATTCACGTTGCACTGGACTGCCGAGTCGAGTGAATCTATGACCAGCAAGGTCACCTGGCATATGTGCCGGGAGACTTACCAAAGGCTAGCATAGATTCACATTGCACTGGACCTCCAAGTTGAGTGAATCAGTGACCAGCAAGGTCACCTGGCTTTGTGCCGGGAGACTTAGCAAAGGCTAGCATAGTCCACCAGGGCACAAGTCTCGGCTCGTGCTTGACATCCTTTCCTAAATCCCCACTATAAAAAAGACCTTCCATCAAATTCTGCCTGGTGGGAGGTACAAATGAATATACCTGGCTCCAAAAAGTTTGAAGACCACCCTTCTATAGCGTATGCCTATCTTTTGAAGTAGCAATCTTCCTTAATTATAACTAATGTTAGATCAATTGCTCTGTTGAGCAATTTAAGATCAAAACAATGTTTTTGCTGGTATGAAAAAGGGAGCCAAGGTTTTGATTCTATCTTATCAGTTCAACATGAAGATAAAAGAATCACAATATATACAGTCAAAATTGGTGTCTGCTTTAGAGAATTTTGTTTGCCATCTTCTCCAAGACGTTTGGATGGATTTTGATAAAATTTTCTAGGAAGACTTATCAGGATGGAGAAAGTATTCTTAGGGAGATGGTGCTATGTATAAACATTGTACAGGATAGAAAAATCAATTAATCAATCCTGTGGGTCGGCTGAAAAGTTCATAGGGTAACCAAGATGTTCTCATGAAATGTGACCAAATGAAGCTTATTTTTCAGCATAATCCCCCTTGCAGTCCACACACTTCTTTGATTGCTGTTGCAGTGATCTGGTCCTTTTGGTGAAAAAAAAGTTATCAGCAGCTGATATGTCATCATATGAATTTTTCTGGCAACCCGTGTGTGTGTGTGTGTGTGTGTGTGTGTGTGTGTGTATATATATATATATATATATATATATATATATATATATATATATATATATATATATACTGAGAGTGAAAGTCAGAGAGATTGAGAATAAGTGATAGTAATAGTAATATTATGTTTATTGAATAATTGTTGTCACTTGTGCTTTTTTGAACAAATTTTAGAAGCAACAATCTTCAAAATAGCTGCTGTATGGCCGCTTACCTCCCATCTCACAAAGCATCCAAATAAATGAAGATATGCTGGACTCTACTTGAGAAGTATGGATGAACTCATAAGCAACGTTCTTTTAGGGACCCCTTCACATGGACACACCGTTGTTGGCTAACAAGCAAGCATATACATTGTGTGGACACTGGATGCTATCTTGAGGACTGACCAAGTGTGATGGCTGATGGGTGAATGGCAAGTCAGAGTCAAGAGAATCCAAGTTATTGGCACACCTTAATGACGATTTGCCAAAAATATCTCTTTTTAAAGTAGATTAATTTGTTAATAAGATTTTTGGCAGATTTCTGTTTCAAATTTAGTTGTTTTTTTTGTTTTTGTTTTCCTGTAAAAATTATTGTATGATTTTATTGTCAATGGCAAAAGAATTAAGATAAGATGAACAATGTTCAAGAAAGAACTGCAATCTAACATTTTTTTTTTTTCTGGTAAATAAATTTAGTTCCCAATATGTAAGAAATCGTTTGACCATACTAATTGTATTTTTCCTTGAATTAATTACAATCTCACTTTGTAGTGAGCTAGGAATTAAGTGTGCAGTGTTTTTGTGGTCGAACTTGGTGAACAAACCTCCTTGTTGACTTCATTTATTTGGTAATTAAAATTTGATTTAGTTGTTGTAATAATAGATGTTATAAGATTCAAATTTCTCACATGGAGCATTGTGAATTAGAATTAATCTTTTAGTTGTATTTCTTTGTAATTTCTATAAATTTTGATCTTGGACCATTGGCTTTATGGGTAGAGAGTTTGCCTATGTCCCAGGAGACTGGGGTTCAATCGCAGGTCAAGTCATACCAAAGACTCAAAAAAAATGGTACGTAATACCTCCTTGCTTAATACTCAGCCTTATGAGGTATGTATCTTGGGTAAAGTGGAGCAATCCAGGGAAAGGAGTAGCACCCTTCCCTACATCCCGTGTATTAGCTATTGAAAAAGGAGCCTTCAGATCACCCTCAACTACAGCCAGCAACTTTTTTAGTATAAGGGAATTTGCTGAAAAGTTCATGGCCAATCAAGTAGGAAATTACTTTTCTTTTTTATCAATCATTGTAGGTTATTAAAGCCAAATCTGCTTTATAAATATATATTAGATATATATGATTTGTAAACATAAGTCAACAAAGTTAGATAGTTCAAAGTATTGCTATGTATTACTAATAATTCAATTACACATCAGTCATTTGTTTACTGGCAGTTAAATGATCAAACAGTTCTATTTAGTATAAGTCATTTGTTTACTCTGAGTTAAGATATCAGACAGTTATATTCAACCCATAGATAGAACCCTTTCCGGTGCTGCCACTCTGGGTCAGAGTAGACCTGGGAGTGATGGCAATGAAGAGGTACTCTGCATTCCCCAAAGCTCCAGCATTACTAGAGCTTCGCCATCAGATTGTTTAATGTCATATCCAGGACACTCGGGTGGGGTCTAAGCCCTCTGCAGAGATGCAGTTGGTGTATTCTACAATCACAGCCGACTAGGCTGACTAATGTGAGAGGGATTGCTGAAAAGTTGATGGCCCAACCAAGTAAGGAATTTGCCTCGTGTGTTGGACTTCAGAATGAATATAGAATGGCATGAATGTTTCATTTCCTTGGTAAGGATGAGAACTTTTCAGCAGTTTATAATATTTGGAAGTCATAGATGGAGAGTTTGGTTTGGTTACTTTGATTAATGGCATATGGAAGATGATTCATAGATTTAGCAACTGAAATGAGGACAAAAGAAAATAACGAAAGATTATAATTCTTCATCTCCAAGGATGGCTTTAGTTGTTTGGGTTTTATGACATATCAACATTTGTAGATTATTTAATGTCAAATCCATTTTTATACAAATTTTCAGTTCTATTTCAAACAATTCAGTTTAGCATGAGTACACAGTTTAATTGTCAAAAATATTTCTATTTCAAGCTATTCAGTTTAGTCAAACAGTTCTAATTTAAACAATTCAGTTTAGCATAAGTATGCAGTTTAGTTCTATTTAACCCATAGATAGGGCCCTATCAGGTGCTACCATTCCATGGGAGCCATGGCAATGAAGGGGTACTCCACATTCTCCAAAGTTCCAGCATCAGATGGTTTAGTGTCATATCCAGGACACTCATTGGGGGGGTGTCTTACCCCTCTGCAGAGGTGCAGTTGGTGTATTCTACAGCCCCAGCCGACTGGGCAAAAACAATTATATAGTTTAACTACTACTACTACTACAACAATAATAATACTAATACTGCTAATAGTCAAGATAATAATCCTTTGTTAACAATTAAGGCTTCAAGTAACTATTCTTAACCCTTTAATTTTGTTACAACGGTATACCAATGGTACTTTTATTTTTCCTGTATACCACAGCACTGGTTTACTGGTGTGGAGACCACGCTCAAACAGTAATGAACAAAATTTCAGCTGGAACTCACCATCAGATTTAGTGTTATAATCAGGACACTCTGCAGAGGTGTAGTCAGTGTATTCTACAACCCCAGCTGACTTGGCAAGAATGGCTTTAACATTAAATTAAAAAAAATAAAGGTTGATTTGGCATTAAACAAAGAAACCAAACCTAATTCTTCTTGCCCAGTTGGCTGGGGCTGTATAATACACTGACTGCATCGTTTGCAGACGAGTTAGACTCCCTCTCTACAGTGAGTGTCCTGGATATGACACTGAACAATCTGATGGTGAGGCTCCAGTGGAGCTTTGGGGAATGCAAAGTACCTCTTCATTGCCATCCTTCCCAGGTCCACTCTGAGCCAGAATGGTAACATGGGATAGGGTCTTATTTATGGGTTAAATAGAACTAAACTGTGTAATTATGCTAAACTGAGTTGTTTAAAATAGAATTGTTTTGACAATTAAACTGCATCCCAACTGAATTGTTTGAAAATGGGTCAAATAGAACTAAACTGTGGGATTACGATAAACTGAATTGTTTGAAATTGAACTGTTTTGACAATTGTGTGTTAACAAAAAACTTTACTTAAAGTAAACTGAATTGTTTGAAATAGAACTGTTTATATGTATATAAATGAATTTGGCATTGAATGGCCTGCAATGGTTGATAGGCCATAAAATCAAATCAAACTAAACCATGAATAATAATTTGAAGATATGAAGACCCTGAAACATAAACTTTTATCAAAATGACTTAATTCGGTGTTAAATGACATGAAAAGGGTTGATGTGCCTTGAAACCAAACAACTAACTAAATAACCAACCTAATTCTTCTTTTATGAATTTCAGATATTAAGAGGTACTGAAAAGTTCTCATCCTGACTAAGATGAAACATTCATGCTATTCAGTGTTCATCTTAAAGTTCAATACACCAGACCCATTTCTGTTGTTTCTTTTAACCCCTAAAAAAAACAAACAAATACAACGCACTCTAAGTGTTAGGACCACTCTTGTTTTTTTTGTTTTTTTTTCCATTCAGTTTCTGAGGTCATTCTTAAATGATATCTGTTCTTTCTTCCTTTGTCTATTTCTCCACTCATTCAGATTATATGACTTATTCACTACTCCACTCAAGGATTGAACTCATGACCACAAGTTAATTTGGTGTTTTTTAACCACCAGCTTTATCCCAATCTGGTGGTGGTCAGTTGAAACCCTTTAAGCCTTATGGCATTTTTTCTGTCTCTACAACTGAACTAGAGCATGATTTCTTTTTCTTTTCTCACCTAACTCAGAGATTGAACTTACAACCAACAGGTAACTAAAAACTCTCAACTAATACTTATGGCTTATTGTCTGCCTCTTCGACTGAACTACAATATTAGGTCTTGTTATACATTATAATTTGGAGAAGAAAATTTTTAGTCATAAACCTGACATACATTCTTAATTGACTCTAACAATCAAAATGATTTCAAGTACATCAGTGAATAATAGAATTTTCTATATGGTAAATAAATAAATAAATAAAGAATTTGATGGTGAAAGAGCTGTGATGGTTTACATTTCTCTTGTGTATGGATTTATCCAACCCATCTGCTACAAATAGGATTCAATACAAGGAGGATGATGATGATGATATAATAAAAATAGATGATGATGATAATATAATAAAAAAAATAATGATGATAATAATGTAATAAAAAAAATAATAAAAAATAATAATTATAATAATAAAAAATGAATAATAATAATAATAAATGAATAATAATTATAAGGAAAAATAAATAATAATAATAATAATAATAATAATAAAAATGAATAATGATAATAATAATAACAACGAATAATAATAATAAATAATAAATAAATATAAAATATTATAAAATAAAATAATTTTCTTGTTTGATATGTAAAATGAGCAGAGTTGGAGACTGCAACAATAACAACACATCTTCCTTCAATGAAAAAGGGAAGAAAGTGTAGAGGAAAGAAAAAAAAAAAGATTTTTCACTAACCTTTTTACTCATTCTACAGGGACAGATCTTTTTTTTTTTTTTTTTTTTTTTTTTTATCCTACTGTTCATACTTAGAAAGTGGCTAATGTGCTGAACTGCAACATTATAGTAAGTGAGTTCAAACTCCAGTAATGCTAGCCTAGTTGGCTGGGGCTGTAGAATACACCAACTGCATCTCTGCAGAGGAGTAAGACCCCCCCCATCAATGAGTGTCTGGCCTGAAGTGGAAACGCCTAAAAAGGTCTTATCTATCAGTCAAATTGAACTGTTTGACATTTAAACTCAGTGCAAAAAAATGACTTATGCTGAATTAAATTGTTAGAGAGAGAATTGTTTCATCTTTTAGCTGTGTGTAAACAAATGACTGAATTTTAATTTAATTGTTAGTAATACATAGCAATACTTGGAACCTTTTAAATTATGTTTACAAATCCTATGTCTAATATATATGTATAAAGTGGATTTGGCATTAAATAACCTACAATGGTTGATATGCCATAAAACCCAACCAACACCAAATCCTATATATTTAATATATATTTATAAAGAGGATTTGACATTAAATAACCTACAATGGTTGATATGTCATAAAACCCAACCAAACCAAATCATATATATTTAATATATATGTATAAAGTGGATTTGGCATTAAATAACCTACAATGGTTGATATGCCATAAAACCCAACCCAACCAAATCATATATATTTAATATATATGTATAAAGTGGATTTGGCATTAAATAACCTACAATGGTTGATATGCCATAAAACCCAACCAACACCAAATCCTATATATCTAATATATATTTATAAAGAGGATTTGGCATTAAATTAAATTACCTACAATGGTTGATAAGCCATAAAACCCACCCAAACCAAATCATATATATCGAATATATATTTATAAAGAGGATTTGACATTAAATAACCTACAATGGTTGATATGCCATAAAGGACAACCAAACCTAATCATATATATTTAATATATATATATAAAGAGGATTTGGTATTAAATAACCAACAATGGTTGATATGCCATAAAACCCAACCAAACCAAATCATATATATCTAATATATATTTATAAAGAGGATTTGGCATTAAATAACCTACAATGGTTGATATGCCATAAAAACCAAACCAAACCAAATCATATATTTAATATATATGTATAAAGCAGATTTGGTCAATAGTGCTATGTCTGTTTTCTGACAAATACCCTTAGTGAAGCTATGTATCCTCTGGATATGAGTTAAATAGTACCATTACTGCCCTTCTACAAGGATAGCTTTGGTATTAAATAACCTGTGAAGGTTGATATGCCATTAAACAGAGAACTCTAACCATACTTGAGTTATCAGCTTATTCATCCATGTTAAAATATCTTTAAGATGTTGTTTGTTCATCTCTTTCATTTTTTATACATTACATGACCAAGAAATTGAACTCATGACTACCAGATAACTAGATACTCTTTGCCCAATGCACAAGGCACATTTAGTGTTGGTGTTTAAAACCTTGTGATGGAATTTATGAACTGGTCTTTCTTTTCTTTCTTTTTTTTTTTTTTTTTTTTTTTTTTTAATATTAGAGGCATCCATATGGGTTTCATTTTTTTATGCTATACTGACCTTTTTCTGGTTTCCATTATAACTTTTATGGAATTTCAAACTGAACTCTTCAATCAATAAATGATGGGTGGCTGTATTCATTTCACTGTTCATGCCCAGAAGATATCTTGTATCTGTTAATTCATCCTTGAAATGTTGCTTGTCTCTTGAACTGAACCAGTGTATAATTTTTCATGCACTATCTGATCCAGCGATTGAAACTACAACTATGAGATAACTAAATATATTTAACCAGTACTTTTTATCTATCCTTCTGTGAGACAATTCAGCACTGGTAATTTGGAACTTCAAACTTAAATACCATTTTATCTTTTTCTTGAACTGAATTTGGTTGAGGAATTTTTGTGTCTGAATTCTAATGTATTTTCTTTCTTAATTTGAAGTTTTCATATGGTATTCATTTTTATGCTAGGTTGACTGAAGAGGTTATTGATGCCTAAAATGAGTGTTGATTCCAAAGGTTGCCAAAGAGTAGAATGGTTAAAATGTTGTGACTTTAACAAAAATAATGTCAGTACTTCAAGTATATCTGTGAATAACAGGTTTTTTTTTTAAATTGTAAATAAAAAGTAAGAGAGAAGTAGAAGTGGTGTTTATAGTGGAATTTTTCTAGTATTAGAGGCCCCGATTAAGCCCAATGTTGTTCTTTTATAAAATTCAGTTGTTTTTATAGAAACTACATAAAACATTATAGCCCTATCGGTGCAACTTAAAATATACTGGTTGGTGGTTAGGTTCCAGTTTTAGAGCACTTGTGACTGTTAGGGTCCCATCTATTTGTATTACGTAGGAATACTTGAAACCATATTACTTGGTACAAATAAATTATTTTTAGATTGTTGTTACTTTAAACCATATTATTGTGTATAAATTATATCTGATATAAATAATTTGCACACTGTATTCCTATCTAGTAATTATATGGTTTCAAATAATTATTTCTATTTAATAATTTGTTTGCACACAGTTATATGATTTCAGGCAACTAATAATAATTCTTGACAGCAACTACACAAGAATGCTGTGAGCAATATTGAACATGTCCTGGAGGCAACACCCCACAAAGCAGCAGCTGTACGGCCACCCACCTCCCATCACGAAAACTATCAAAGTTAGACGAACCAGACATGCAGGACACTGCTGGAGAAGTAGGGACGAGCTCATAAGTGATATTCTCCTATGGACCCCCCCCCAGCACATAGCTGAGCTAAAGCAGGGTGACCAGCTCAAACCTACATACAGCAGCTCTGTGAGGATACAGGATATAGCTCTGAGGACCCGCCAGAAGTGATGAACAATAGGGAGGAGTGGCGAGAGAGGGTCAGGGATATCTGTGCTGGTGGCACAAGATGATGTTGATGATGAATAATAACTCTAATTTAACAATCATAACTTCAATCGTCGTATACTCTTAATGAGAGAATATACATGGATGGAGGAATGAATCACAACACTTCTTTATAAGAATATAATTCTCACACTTTACTCTCGAAAGGGGTTGAAGCTTCTGTGGTACATGAGAGATGGACGGAGACAGGGAGACAGATTGCTATATTGACCCATAACTTCTCTTGACCATAGTATGCTGGGTTATCTTAACAACCTCACTTTGCACTTCTGCTTCTCAACCAGAGATGCTCAACCTGAAGCCCAGTGTGGGTTGCAGTCACCTGAAGGGCACACTGTGTTGCATAGCTGTAATACATATACAACTATACACATGTACATGCGGAAGCAAAATCTACAATAATGATGAATGAACACACTTCTTTAGAAAAATATATTTCTCACACTTTATTTGAAATGGTTGCGAAAGGGTTATGTGTGAGAGGTGAGTTGGAGACTGAACAAACTGCAACATATTGACCCCAAGTTCCTCTGTCTTTAGCAGCACTTCTTTCTCATTCTGCTGGGCTGCTCAATCGGGGGTCCTGAGGGCCCATTGCTCTCTGCTGGGTGCTGGTACTCACTACAACATCTTATCCAACTCACTGACTCCAACTAACTCAACCAGTCTGTGGCCCCGGGTTATATAATTGTTTGACATCCATCTGCTTCTTGTGGGCGTCACATCTACAACCAATTCAACTCGTCCACAGTCAAGGTTATACCCTGATATTCTTCGACCGGATGCACCTGTTATTTACACAGGTGCATTTCTTATTTGACAGCTCGGCCGAGGGTCAATATGTTACATCTGCAATCTAGCTCTACTCGGGCCCTCACTGCCCAGTTGCCTCAAGCATCTTCCTTTATCATTTCATAATGCCCACAACCTCCGTGACTGCTTCTGCTTATTTACACAGGTGCGTCTCTGATTGACGACGTGGTCTAGGGTCAGTATGCAACACAAGTAACTGTTTTTATTAGAAATAATATACAGCTATATGACATCAAGTATTTCTATCTAATACAAATAAGTTATGCTTAGTTGTATGGTTTCAAGTATTCCTATCTAATACAAATAATGGTTTCAAGTATTCCTATCTAATACAAATAATGGTTTCAAGTATTCCTATCTAATACAAATAATGGTTTCAAGTATTCCTATCTGATATTATTATTTTATCAATCAATCATGTAGTTAATATCTTAATCAAACATTTACAAAAGGATCAAATTTCGACATTATATAACCCAAGAGAAGTTGATATAACATTTAAACAAATAAAACCTTGAAATATCTTTGCAGGTTCTGCAATTTTGAATTAAAAGAAAAATCTTTATAATTTTTAGATTTTCTTTTTATTTTATCCTTTCATCCTTTTTCAGATACTCTCAGAAAGTTTGCTAAACTTCTCTTTCCTCCTTTTAGAAAAATAATTTTTCTTGTTTATATTTTTCTTTTTGATTTGTGTCTGGAAAGTGTTGTTCTAAATTTGCCAATGAATATTAATGAATTGTCTGGAGAAACTGATACTCAAAATACATTTTTTTCCTCATTAATATCAGTAGACATAAATATGTCGGTCTTTTCATTTTGTATTGTTTCAATTCTTATCTAAAAAAAAAAGCAAAAAAAAAAACAAACAAACTAATATCACTTTTGTGTGCAATTGGGATATGTTTAATGAGATAAGTCTTTATGTTATACATAGATGCAAATATATACACAACTAATTTTGGTGTGTGTGTGTATTGGTTCTTATTGATACTCATAGAGGTGTGTGTCTACATACTAATATTGTGTAATTAAATATATACTCACATGCTCTCACAAATACAAGGTAAATATAAAATGTTTCCCTGATTATGCACAGACCATTTAACAAATGAATACATTGTATTGTTGAGTTCATTCTTTATTACGTTTTTTAAGAGGAAATTTTTTTTTTTTCAGATTTGTTTAAAAGAATTTCTTGGACTCTGTTAAATTCTCCTGATAAAAAATTAAAAAATAATTATATTATTCCCCTTTATTTTATTTTCATTCTGATTTGTTTTTTGTTTTTCATCTTAAATCATAAATTTTGCTTGTTTGAGTGATTGGTTTTATGCACGTCAACTCTTCTTGGGTTATTTAACGCCAAAGTAATTTTTTTTCTCCTTCCAAGCAGTTATGGTTTCAAGTCAGTATTCCTATCTAATAATAATGAATTTTATTTTATCTGAGTTCACATAGACTAATGCCTCTTGCTACCTGCTCCAGGCTAGATGTCTAGCTTGAGCAGTTGTATTTGCAAGAAGTGTAAGATCATCTGTGCAGTTTGTATCAGTGATAGTTTCTGTGGGATATGATGTGTGTGAGTGTTTTTTTTTCTTTCTTTTTTTTTCTTTTAGTAGTATGTAACCATTTTCTTTCATCAGACTCCATCATATGGGCACACCAGTGTTGGCTAATCAGCAAAAATTGACATTCATCTGCTTGGTGCAGACATTGGATGCCATCTAAATGACTTATCAAGTGCAATGTCTAATAGCAACAGACGGCAAAAGATTTCGAATAGCAACAGATGGCAAAAGATAGCCAAGGGAATCTGTGCTGTTGATGAGGAATAATAATCTTTTATTTGCACACGGTTTCAAGTATTCCTTTCTAAAACTTATTTGCACACAGTTATAAGAGGACTATTTCAAAGAAAATTAACGTTTAATTCTCAGTTCATTTTTTTTTCTTGGTAGATACAGCTTCAAATCTCTACTTTTTCTGTACACTTCTCTCTCATACACTCACATTGGTGCGTTAAAATTTATGAATTTGTACGGTACTTTCAGAGCTTATCTGATTAATGTAAGATGATATGAATCTTTGTTGCTAAGGTTTGGTTTGGTTTCTTTGTTTAATGGCATATCAACTTTTGTAGGTTATTTAATGCCAAAGCCATTCTCCTAGAAGAACAGTAGTGGTACTATTTGACCCATAGCTGGGAGGATAAGGGGGTTCATACCTTTCCCAAGAGTATTTGCTTGAAAGTGAACGTAATAGTGCGACCGGAGTACAAACTCGTTTACTACGATTCCACAGCCCATCGCTTTAACTATTACACAACCAGGACACCCCTTTGTTGCTAAGCAATAATATATATATATATATATATATATATATATATATATATATATATTCTGATCCCTGCTTCAAGTGTCCTACATGTCTAGCCATACTGAAGAGTTGTGATACAACAAAACAGTCTGTCTGGATGACTATATATATATATATAGAGAGAGAGAGAGAGACATGTGCGCGCGCACACACACACACACACACACACACTGTGAGATAGTGTTTGGGCAATGAGGCCATGCTTTTCTTGTGGACGTGTTTTAATAAGAATAACAGACAAGTCTATTAAACTTTTGATTTGCAGGCATTTTAAAATACCTTTTGACACTTAAAGATGAATGTCATTACCAATACACAACACGATATACAGTTAAACACGATGATCAACAGTATCAAAATTTTTAGGTTTACTGTTTCACTCTTTCTGTTCTGATCAATGCCATTATACTTTAAAAAGAAAGTGTAATATTATTTCGAGGTCCTTCTTGAAAGAGTAATTCATAAGATTTATGAAAATGTAAACACACAGTTCATGTTTTTTAAACAAGAAAAGGCCACTCCACTCTTGGCAACCCTCTAAAATTGATAGGTCAGTTCACATACCTCAACATCAATATCTCATCTTCTGAACGTGATGTCAACATATGCTGAACAAGGGCATGGAATGCTATCAAGAAGTTATCAATCATATGGAAATCTGATCTATCTGATAAAATAAAATGGGATTTCTTCCAAGTTGAAGCTGTGTCCATACTACTATAGGGATGCACCACATGGACACTTTGAAAATGCATAGAGAAAAATCTAAATAGGAACTACACAAAAATGCTATGTGCTGTTTTGAACAAATCTTAGAAGCAGTTCCCTATAAAACATCAGTTGACCAGTCACCTACCTCCTATCTCAAAAACCTTTCAAGTAAGATGAGCAAGACATGGGACATTGCTGGAGAAGCATGAACTCATAAGCAATGTTCTCTGATGGACTCCTATGCATGGACACACCAGTGTTGGCCAACTAGCAAAGACTTGCATATATCAATTTTGTGTGGACACTGGATACAGCTGAGAGGATCTACTAGGAGTGATGGCTGATAGGGATGATTGGTGAGAATGTCAAGGAACTCTGTCCTGTCAGTTCTTTCTTTGCCCAGTTGGCTGGGCCTGTAGAATACACTGACTACTTCTCTGCAGAGGGTTAAGACCCCCTCCCCATGAGTGTCCTAAATATGACACTAAAAAATCTGATGGTGAGGTTCCAGTAATGCTGGTGCTTTGGGGAATGCGGGGTACCCCTTCATTGTCATTGCTCCCAGGTCCGCTCTGGCCTGAAGTGGTAGCACCTGATAGGGTCTTATCTATGGGTTAAACTGTGTTCTTATTCTGAACTAAATTACTTGAAATAGAACTGTTTTGACATGTAAACTACATACTTATGCTGATCTGAATTGTTTTGACATTGAAACTGTACTTATGCTAAACTGAATTTTTTAAAATAGAACATTTTTAATATTTTACTGTGTGTAAACAAAATCTATACTTATACTAAACTGAATATTTTGAATTAGAACTGTTTGACTAAACTGAATAGCTTGAAATAGCAATGTTTTTGACAATTAAACTGTGTACTTATGCTAAACTGACTTGTTTAAAATAGAACTGATCATTTGTATAAAAATGGATTTGGCATTAAATAACCCAGAAAGGTTGATATGTCATAAAACCCAACCAACCAGTTCTTTCTGTGGATTTTGAGGGCTTTAAATATTTATTTTATGTGCTAGTCTTTATTTTTTCCTCTCATCTAAGGATCATTTACTAAAGAATTAACAAAGGCAAGCAGAAGGACCTGGCATTGCCTGGAATGAAAATTTATTCTCTTTGCTTCAGTACAAATGAGTCTTTTTTTTTTCTTTTTTTTTAAAAAAAAGTCCCTGACTCCTACCATTTGTGGAGAGCTCTTGTATGTATTTACCACACCCGTTTGCCACCGGCAGTATATAACACAAGATCTTTTTTTTTTTTTTTTAATGGAGTACAACTGGTTTTTATTTGGTTTTCTTTCTCCTAAACTAGTTACCTGACTATGTTGAAAGAAATGTTTCCCCTACTATTTACTCATTGCTGGGGTGATGGAGGAGATGGTTCCATACATTTTCAAAGGGTATTAGTGTGAAATAAAATGCAAACTGCCTCATCCAGTATTTGAACTCGGGATGGCCAATCCATTTTCTATAATAACTGTTACATGAACAGTCCCAGTAGATGCCAATTCTATTTGGTTTCTGGATGAATTATGTTGGTAGGATATTTCATTTTAGTTGGGAAATGGCTAAAACACACAGATATTATCAGTATAGATGTCAGATTTTGATGTTTAAATATGATTGAAACAACTGTTTTTCTTTCTGATTAATCATTTTATTTATTTTTATCATTAAGGGTTTTCAGACTATTGACTTCATCTTTATTGTTATTTCCACAATGTTTTGGTCGATATGTCCTCTGGCCTTCTTCAGGTGCTTGTTGAACTCTGGAACCTTCACAGAACTTTGAACTACGTCCTTTATTGAATCCATTGGGGTCGCCTGTTCTGATTCTGTTAGCCATAACTGGGTACAAGTGTTAAGTATTCCTGTATTGTTACTTGCCTGCAGTCAGGATTGAACCTGAAACCTCCAGATGATTGTCTCCTTAGAAGCTTAGGGAACCAATGCCTATAACCATTACGCCATATGGATTCAATAAAGGACGTAGTTCGAAGTTCCATGAAGGTTCCCGAGTTCGACAAACACCTGAAGAAGGCTGGAGAACATATCGGCTGAAACATTGTGGTATTAGCAATAAAGATGAAGAAAATCGTCCATAAATCCTTAATGATAAAAATCACCAAGCTTCGTCTCAGAAATTTAGACAACTAACAATTTATTTATAGTGAAAATTCTCTGAAGTTGAGGATTTTGAATCAGTTTAGAGATGAGTCATTGACATTTGAACTTTGTTGGTGTCAAATGTTGCTTTACAAGAAGGAAGACTTGATACCAATGACTTTCTGGAAGGCTTTAGAAAAAAAGAATGATATGTTTGATCTTGGGAATGTTGTGTATAAAATTGGAAATTTATAGATTAGTGTCTGAATTAGCACAATGACTTTTGATATAAAAGAGACACCATTCAGAACTAGAGTTTTCAGTTCGAATCAAGCCATTAGCAATTTGAGTTAGCTAGTAATAAATAAAAATAGAACTAAATATGTTACCCGCACTTAGCTGTGAGATTTTTTTTTTCTCAAGTTGGGTTTCAATTTGCAATCATGCCAAAAATAAAAAAAATAAAAATTTTTATTGATTTTTATTTTCAGTCTTTTGTAAACAAATACACCCCCACATAAAACTTGAGTGATGGTCTATGAAAATGAAGATCATTACCATATATATTTGTGTATAGATTTTTTTGTCTTGGTGTCTGTTTATTTGTGTGTGTATATGTAGGTGGTGTGTTTTATGAAGGCAACAAAAAAGGCTAAACATTAACTGTATATTGCAAATTTCATCATTTCATTAAGAATTATTAAAATTAACTTTTTGGTTTTCTTATAAAAGTTATGGACAAAACTATTGCTTATTGATAAAACTCATATATATATATATATATATATATATATATATATATATATATATATATATATATAATGTATTTACCCAACCCCTCTGTATGAGCAGTATGTGACACAAGGTAAATTTTTAAGGGTTAGACTGGTTGCCATGCCAAGATGAAAAAGCTCAGTCTACCCTATGGTTTACTCATAACTAGAAGGAAAGCATTTGGAAGCATACCTTTCCAAAGCGTATTAATGTTATGTGAAATGCAAACAAGCTCGTCCAACTATATATATATATATATATATATATTAAATACTAGCCCTTGTGGTAAAAAAAAAAAAGGCAAGTGATTTGAAGCTGAAAATGTACAACAAACCACTGCCCAGCGGGAAAAAAATATATATTAGAAAAAAAAGAAAAGGCCAACCTTGTCATACCAATTGAAAAAAATCAAAAGACACACAATTACTTGGTCAAAAGAAAAAAAAACACGGTTCGGACTTAGGTACCCTTTTGAGCTGCTTAGGCGAAACTATAGAGGGTTAGTTCCTGACTCACTGAGTAATTATCGATGCTATATATATATATATATATATATATATATATATATATATATATATATATATAATTTTTTACTAATAATTATTATTGCTAAATAGAAATAGATACATGAAACTATAGAATTATTAGTATTAGATAGGAATTCTTGAGATCATACTAGTAAAGTTGGCGACCTTAGTCGAGGGCAACCAGAAGGCTCCCTTTTCAATAGCTACTACACCAAGGTGTAGGAGAAGGTGCTACTCCTTTCCTTGGATTGCTCCACTTTACCCTTGATACATACCTTATATTGCTGAGCATTAAGCAAGGACGTATCAAGTACCATTTTTAAAGTCTTTGGTATGACGCGACCTGCGATTGAATCCAGGTCTCTCGGACCATTAGCGAACACTCTACCCACTAGGCCACTGTTTGTAAATTATTTGTATTTGATAAGAATACTTGATGCCATTTAACTGTACCCCCCCAAAAAAACTCTTGAATAACTACACAAAAAAATGTAAATACAAGAATACAATTTCCTCTCAATATAAAATAGCCCTTGATGGGTTGATATGTCATTAAAATCAATCAATAAATTCATTCTGATTATTTGCCCAGTTGGCTGGGGCTGTAGAATACACTGACTGCACCTCTGCAGAGGGGTAAGACCCCCTCCTCACGAGTGTCCTGGATATGATACTAAACAATCTAATGGTGAATATCCACTGATGTTGAGGTTTTGGGGAATGCAGAGCACCTCTTCATTGCCATTGCTCCCACGTCCACTCTGGTCCGGAATGGTAGCACCTGAAGGGCCTTATCTATGGGTTAAATAGAACTAACAACATTCTTATGCTAAACTGAATTGTTTGATTAAACTGAATAGCTTGAAATAGAAATGTTTTTGACAATTAAACCGTACTTACATTTAAACAGCGTGCTTATGCTTAACTGAATTATTTGAAATAGAACTGTTTTTCGACATTAAAACTGTATTTACACTTAACTGAATTATTACATAAAACTGCTTGAATAGTTTGAAATAGAAATATTTTTGACAATTAAACTGTGTACTTATGCTAAACTGAATTGTTTTAAATAGAACAGATCATTTACATAAAAATGGATTTGGTGTTAAATAACCTACAAAGGTTGATATGCCATAAAACCCAACAAACCAAACCAAACCATTCTGATTATGTTCTTATTGCAAGCCTCTTCATCCATCTAATCCATATATTTGATTTGAACTTTGCTAAATTATTTGATGTCATTTTTTTTCTTCTATTGTAATCGGTAAGGTTTAATTAGGAGTTTAATGATTGCCAGTTAATTCCATTCTGTGTGGAGCTCTGTGGATTCTCCATGCTTATGACTTTTATCCTTTCTTATAACACTTAAGATTAGTTTGTCAGTATTATAGTGTTTCATCTGACTTCTGTTGTTGAAAAAAACAAACACCTATTATAAGAAAGACAAGAAAACATTGAATAAAATAATAGTTTGATTATTTCTCTGCCGAGTGACTCCTTGATATGAAACATGAGATGACTTGAGTGGGCAAGAGAGAATTCATGAGAACTAGAATGATACAAGGGAACAAAAATGGCTTGCCTATTTTACTGAATTGAAGATACATTTTGGGTAAATATATACATCGTTTCATAATGTCACTTCTCGGTTTCTTTTACTGAACCAGAGGATATGAAATATTCCGTATGATGATTTTCATTTGGTTTTACATTTCTACTTGTTGGTCGATTTGGAGTGATGGCGACATCAGTCATGTCAGCAAATTGAGAATACAGGTGTATCAATTGACTGAAATCCTTGCCCAATAAGCAGGGCCCGGAATATGACAATTGCTTTCTCAGTAGAGAGAGTAAGACCCCCCTGACCTGACCCCACTAAAGAATTGTCCTAGTTATCTATTTACTCAACCCTGCTATCACAGGTAGGATGGTTGGAATTCAGTTTTCCTTCTCCTTGACTGGTTGCCAAGTCTGCCCTACTGTTTATTCATAGCTGGGGGTGGGGATTCATAATTTTCCCCCATGGCATTAGCACAAAGGGAATTGCAAACAACCTTCTCCAGGGGTGTCCTAGATATGGCATTAAACTGCATCTAATAGCGAGAGCCCAATTTTGAAGCTCTGGGAGTGTAGCCTCTTTGTTACCTTTAACTTCAGGTCCACTCTGACTTAGGTGTTATGCCAGGTAGGGTTGTATGTATGGGTCAAATAGATATGTTTGAAAATTATTAGTATCAAATAGGAATACTTGAAACCATTTAACTGTGTGCAAACAAATTATCAGTATTTTTATTATGAAATGGGAATAATCAATAGAAACCCTATAACTGCTTGCAAATTGTTAGTATTAGATAAGAATAATTGAAACTATATAGTTGTGTTAAAAAAATCCACTCTTGGTGTAATAGTTATCGGCATAGAGTAGTGGTGGGCAAACTTTTTGGTGGGAGGGCTGCATCACTGAGTTATAAATTATCAAAGGGCTGCATGTTTTAAAATCAAAAGAATTTACTCTCGATTGAGTGCAAGTGTTTATTCCTATATATATATATATATATATATATATATATATATATATATATATATATATATATATATATATATTTTTTTTAAATTTTTTTAAGAGGTATCTGTGAGCTACACAGAACAGTGCTGTGGGCTGCATGTGGCCCATGGGCCACGGGCCACGGTTTGCTCAACCCGGGCTAGAGAATGGATTCTGTGATCCGGGTTCAAATCCTGGATGAGACTTTACAATTGATTATCATTAGGTACTTGAAACCACATGATTACTTTAAAAATACTGACTTCAGCATTAGATAATCCAACGAGGGTTGATATGCCATAAAACTAAATTAAAGATTACTGAAAGAAAATAAAGAGAATAAGTTTGAAGGAAGTAGAAATTTAAAGAGAAGAATAGAATGTGCTGTAAAGAAAGGAGATTAGCGGAGAGAAAAAAAAAAAAAGAGATAAGTGTAATCTACCTTGTTAAGCTCTCTCGCCTCAAATTGTGTCTGGTAACTTATGTCACTATAACGACAAAAGTTTTCCTTAATCTGGTGTTAAACCAGGTGACATGACCAATGTGTGTACCATAATTATTTTTGTTTAACTTACACTACTAATTTTGGACAGGGCCATCCCCATATTGTTGTGGCAAATGTACTGATCTGCTATATCGTAGCAAGTGAGTTCAAACTCCAGTTGTGCTATTGCAGTCACTTTTGAACTAATGCCCTTGGGAAAAAGGTATAAACCTCTTTATCCCCTGGCATGGGTTAAAAAAAGACGGATACGTTTGATCTCGGGAATGTTGTGTATAAAATTGGAAATTTATAGATTAGTGTCTGAATTAGCACAATGACTATCACTGTTCTTCTGCAAGAATAGCTTTGTTTTTAATCGTATATCAACCTTCACAGGTTATCAAATGCCTAAGGAACTAAACCTGATTTTGGACTACGAAATTCAGTGGAAAAAAAAAAAAATCCTCGTCTATTATATGCACTGAAATTTTTGAATTTTAACTGCTGAATTTAACTTTTCTTCATTTTTGTTTGTTTGTTTGTAATAACTAAAAATAAAAATTTATATAGTTTATATTATGTATTGTAATGGGTTTTATAACTGGCCTAGTGGGTAGAGTGTTCCCCAGTGACCCTGGAAACTGGGGTTCAATCCCAGGTCAAGTCATACCAAAAGTCTAAAAGAAAATAGTACTTAATGCTTCCTTGCTTAACACTCAGCGTTATAAGGTATGTATCAAGCTTAAAGTAATTCAGGGAAAAAAGTGGTGTGCTTCCCTATACCTTGCTGTTGTAGCTATTGAAAAGGGAGCCTTTGGGTCACCCTTGACAACAGTCGCCAACTTTTATATTATGTCTTAAAACATAAAATTTACACTGTATGTAAAGCAAACATGTTCACACTGCAATATAACAAGCTTGCAGTGAAAATAAGCTCACATTCGGAGAAACAAAATTATAAACAAACACACATTTTAGTGGATATTTCTTTGTGATGATGTTGAACATATTATTTCTAGATTATAGATATAACTTGCTTTCTGTCATCCTGTCCTGAATATGGGGATGCATATGACCAGAAAAATAATTACATAGTTCTTGTATATAATATGTACCCACAAGTATGGGGTGGAAAAATCTGAGACAATTGTGTGTCTTATACTCGTATAATTATAGTAAAAAGTCACATTTTATATATTAGCGGATTTTATTTGGAAAATCAGTATTAAAAAATAAGAAAAATTGTTCATGTTTTAGGTATAGTTATTTTCACATTCACTTAAATTTTGTGATCCCTTCCCATACTTAACATATACCTCCCAAATGGAGAGCTCACTATCAAGTGTCATGACAGCAGATATATAAAGGTCAGTTGAAGATGCTTGAATATATGAAAGTAATTATCATTCAATGAATTTTTGTCTCTTCTCGTATAGTATATCAACTCTAAAAACTATTTATTTATTATTTATTTTTTCAAATCTTTCCTCTGGACGATGACCTCGGGTCAAAATTAAGAACAGTCAAAAAATAAATAACACAAAAGAAATATTTATATTTTTCTTATCACTTTTAGTCATCTTCTTATTTTATTGAATTCATTACCTCTTTGCATCCCTAATAAAGATATAAACAAAAAAAGAATAATTAGACAAGTATTTTCTTAATATAGAAAAAGTTAAATAGATAAAATGATACTAATGGCTACCCTACTTCCTGTGAATAAAATAAAAAAAAAAAAGGAAAAGAACGATGTGAGATGAAATCTAAGACATAGGATTGGTGACAATGTCCAACCTGGTTCCTTTTGTTGCCCAGTTGGCTGGGGCTGTAGAATACACTGTCTCTGCAGAGGGATAAGAGCCCCTCCTAGTGACCTTGTTATGACACTAAATGATCTGATGATGAGGTTCCGGTTATACTGGAGCTTTGGGGAATGCAGAGTGCCCCTTCATTGCCATTGCTCTCAGGTCCATTCTGGCCCGGAGTGGTAGCACCGGATTAGGATCCTATCTATGGGTTAAATAGAACTAAACCGAGGTTTGAGTTTACTGTTTTTTTTTGCATTTAAACTGCATATTTATGCTCAACTGAATTGTTTAAAATAGAACTGTTTTTGGCATTGAAACTCTACTTACACTAAACTGAATTGTTTAATATAGAACTGTTTTGACATTTAACTGTGTGTAAAGAAAATCTGTACTTATACTAAACTGAATTAGCTGAATTAGAACTGTTTGACTAAACTGAATAGCTTGAAATAAAACTGTTTTTGACAAACTGTTTACTCATGCTAAACTGAATTGTTTGAAATAGAACTATTTGCATAAAAATGGATTTGGCATTAAATAACCTACAAATGTTGATATGCCATAAAACCCAACCAACCAACCTGATTCAGTTTGATCTTCCCGTTCCTCCTAAAGGTCAGTCTTTTTTTTTTTGTGTAATGAGTAATGTTGTGTTTCCCTATCCATTTTGTTACTGCTATCTGAAGAGGCAGGCTGCCTAATAGTAACCTGTTGAAATAAATCTATAATAGCAAAATGATGGCGTGTTGAGTTTTTTTTCCAATTTTATTACACATATATTTGCTCTGGATGAGATATTTATATAATTATATATTAATAGCCATACACTGAGCACTCCTGGAGAATTATATGAAACATCTCATATATTCTCTGATTGAATGAGTCCAAACTCATTGTCTCTGGACACTTATTTTATATAATATATATATATTATACACACACCTAGAAGGACAATTCCAATTTTTACCCTGAGTATAATGCTTACATTGCTGGAGTTCTGTTAATACATTCCTTATTTTTGAACCTGTATGTGTATTGATTTGTATAACTGGTTACTTACTTGTCAGCCAGTCATTTTTATTTATTTATTTTTAATACAACGTGCAATGCATGTGTTCCACTCTGTCCTCATCAGCTGCCAACCAAGGGTGATACCAGCTTCCGTGGCTAAAACAGTATATTATGTCTGCATTAAATCATCAGTGAATTTGTATATTTATTCAGGGTATTACAATTTTTTGTCACACAGACATGCACATATATATATATATATACTGGTTGTCTCAAAATAGATGCAGCCCATTAATATGATTATGATTTATTACTGAGACAAGTGCAATGAATGTCATTTGGAACACATCCTGTAAAAAATGCATCCTTTGAGCTAGAGACATTAAAAAAATGTTTTTTTTTTTTTAATTGTTATTATGTCAGGTTCCAGGACATGCAATCTTTTTGGGTTGGTTTGGTTTGTTTGGTTTTATGGCATATCAACCTTTGTAGGTTATTTAACACCAAATCCAGTTTTATGTAAATAATCTATTCTATTGAAAACAGTTAAGTTTAGCATAAGTACACAGTTTAATTGCAAAAACATTTCCATTTCAAACTATTCAAGCAGTTATATGTAATAATTCAGTTAAGTGTAAATACAGTTTTAATGTAAAAAAAAACAGTTCTATTTGAAATAATTCAGTTAAGCATAAGCACGCAGTTTAAGTGTAAGTACGGTTTAATTGTCAAAAACATTTCTATTTCAAGCTATTCAGTTTACTCAATTCAGTTTATCATAAGTATGCTGTTAGTTCTATTTAACCCATAGATAGGTCCCTATCAGGTACTACCACTCCGGGCCAGAGTGGACCTGGGAGCGATGGCAACGAAAGGTACTCCGCATTCTCCAAAGCTCCAGCACTGCCGGGACCTCACCATCAGATTGTTTAGTGCCATATCCAGGACACTCGTTGGGGGGGGGTCTTACCCCTCTGCAGAGGTGCAGTCAGTGTATTCTACAGCCCCAGCTGAATGGGCAATACAGATTTAAATGTCAGACAGTTTTATTTCAGATAATTCAGTTCTGCATAAGTACACAGTTTAGACATCAAAAACAGTTCTATTTCGAGCAATTCAGTTCAGCACTAGTATGCAGTTCCAATGTCAAAACAGTTCTATTTTAAACAATTCAGTTTAGCATAAATAAGCAGTTTAAATGCAAAAGTCAGTATAGTGAAAGAAGCACGATTTTGTTCTATTTAACCCATAGATAGGACCCTTATCAGGTGCTACCACTCCGGGCCAGAGTGGGCCTGGGAGTGATGGCAATGAAGGGGTAGTCTGCGTTCCCCAAAGCTCCAGCATTGCTGGAACCTCACCATCAGATTGTTTAGTGTCATATCCAGGACACTCGTTTGGGTCTTACCCCTCTGCAGAGAAGCAGTCGGTGTATTCTACAGGCCCAGCTGACTGGGCAAAATCTTTTTGGGAGTTTCTTGTCTCTGTAATAAATCATTATCATATTAATAGATTGCATCTATTTTGAGACAATTTTGAATGATTTTGTATCCAAATAAGTAGTGACTGAAAATATTTTTTCCTCTCTTGTCTAAGGCATTGTAATTAGGGATTAAGTTGTTATAGTATACTAACACAAAAGAACACAACATTATTAATAGAATTATTAACAGTCATAGAGTTCCCATGTATATTGAGGCACCTTATATATATATATATATATATATATATATATATATATATATGAGAATACTTACCTGATGATTGTGAAACTCAGTTGTGAGTTGAGTAATTTAAAAAAAATGTTTTTTTTACTGATGTATTGACTCTTCTTTAAGTATTGAGCCAGTTTCATCTTAGATTTTAAAGATATATTCGGGATTTTAAATTAACTGTTAAGTTGTTGACTAGGATTCAGGGTGACCTGAAGGCTTCCTTTTCAATAGCTACTACACTGAGGTGTAGGAGAGGGTGCTGCTCTATTCCCTGGATTGCTCCATTTTACTCTTGATCCGTACCTTAAATACCGATTCTTAAGCAAGGTGGCATCAAGTACCATTTTTTTGAGTCTTTGGTCTGATTTGACCTGCTGTTGAACCCTGGTCTCCAAGACCATTGGTGAACACTCAACCCGTTAGGCCTGGTTGTAATCCTTCTTGATTTAAAGTTAATACAGGATGTTTCCAAATATTTGAGATGTACAAGGTTTTTCAGAAAAAGTGATCATTTTGTTATTTAATAATTAGATCCATTCTTATTCAAATGTTATTTGGAAAAGCATGAAATTTTATACTTCTTTTTCTTTTTTTCCATTTTTTTTTTTTGTGATTGACATACCTGAAAAGGAAAAAAAACACAAAACAAAACATCAAACATGATTTTTCTGAAACACCTTGAACATAAGTATATATATATATATATATATATATATTTGTGTTTATAGTGTGTGTATGTATGTGGTTGTTTGGTTATGTACATCTCTAAATTGTCTTCTGACCCAAGGAATACACAAACACATTTTTGTGTTGCTAGTGTGACAGCTTTCAACCTGCTTGATAAGATGTGCTATATTATTCAAAGTACACAAAACTGAACAGATAGGAAAAGATTTAGCCATTCAAATTTACTTTTCTTCACTTGGGTTTAACATTTAAAAAAAAAAAGATTCTTATGTGAATCTTTGAGAAATTATTAAATCATTATTTACTGAGCTTAACTTGGTTTAGATTAGCACAAAACCAGATGCATGTGTTACTGAATATCAGTTTCTTTGTTTAATGGCATATCAACCTTCTTGGGTTTTTTAATGCCAAAGCAATACTTGATACTAGTGGTGATACTATTTAAGTCATAGTTGTAGAAATGAGCAGGTTCGTACTATTCCCAAGGATATTAGTCTGAAAGTGAATGTAATTGTTTGACTGGAGTTTGAATTTGCTTATTTTGAAGCTGTAGGTGCCTGTGGTGTAATGGTTATCTGCATAGGAAATGGACCCAGCAACATGTGTTCAAATCTTGGACAAGGCTGATTGCATTTCACATAGCACTAATACTCTTGGGAAAGGTATGAATCCAATTATACTCCCTCTAGTTATGAATAAATAGTAGGGCATACTGGGTTCTGTAGAGGATGAGTCAGCAGTTTAGTTCTTCCAAGGCATTGTTAGAAACAAAACTTCGGGTGTCGTTCCACCATTAACAATACAAAGAATATGAACAATGCAGACCAAAGAAAATTCACTACATGATAACATAAAACGGATAATTTTCTGTACATTTTTTTTTTTTCTTTTTTTTAAAGTTGAGGAATTATATTGTGAATTGAATTACCATAACCAGAAAATCCAGCAAACACTTGCGCACGACACACGCAAACACAGCTGTCCAATGTTTCCACATGTCATGTGCAAGTGTTCGCCAGATTTTCTGGTTGCGGTAATTCAATTGACAATATAATTTTCTATAGTAAACGAACTAAGAAAAAACAATACAATGTTGCAAAATGTTTGAATATTGTTTGTTATGTATTCATGTGTGGGTTTGTCTAATAAAACTATTATGTGAATGTAAGTGTGTATTATTTCAACATAACTGTGTGTGGGTGTTTGTTGTTAATTTTTGTGTTCCTACAAAAAAGTACCTATCAACAAAGTATTCTTTTATTGGCTGGTTGAATGTGTGTTTATGTGAGGGGATGTCGATATATATATATAAAGTTTAGAATATTGAAATATGATAAATATACTAATTTCATTATGGCAATAAATATAATTTTGCTGGCAGTATGTTCTCCCATTTTTCTGGGTGTATGTCTAAGCTGTTGAGTTGTCTGGAGCTATGGGTCGCTTGCTGGGAAGAACTGAGAGTGAGAACTGTCATGGTGTCTGCAGCTATGGGTTGCTTGCCGGGAAGAACTGAGAGTGAGAACTGTCATGGTGTCTGGAGCTATGGATCACTTGCTAGGAAGAACTGAGAGTGAGAACTGTCTGGAACTATGTGTCACTAGTTGGAGAGTGAAAAATGAGAGAGAGAGGTTATTAAACGTGTGAAATATATATAGTTTCCTTCGCCATGCAAGATTTATTTTTGTACAGGACAAATTCAAAATGTGCAGCCGTAGTTGAAAGCACTGGCACGTGACTACATTGTCCAATCAGGTTCAATTTATTGACGCCTTGCTATTCATTGCTGGCCATTTAAAGAATATAGGAATGTAAATCCTATACTTCTTTTGTCTTGGTTAGGCAACTTATTTAGGAGAAGGAAAATTCTGAATTCAAACTGGTCAAACTCCACTTAAAAATTGACCTTGTGTCCCACTATGCTTCTGAGGAGGGGTTGGTAAATATATATACTTTGAGGCTGCATTATAGCACTTTAGCCATTACACCATTGGAGACCCCAACATGTGTTACTCAGTGTGAATCTAACTCACTACCATTAGTCTACGGGTCTAGATCTCAGTTATATCATTTGAAGCATCCAACTAATTTTATGAGTTGGTAGTTCAGTTTATTCTTTAAGAAATGATTCTTTAACCTATTTTGATATCTTTTGATTGTTACCCAGAACTCCACTAATCTAACCTTGTGTCAGACTCTACTGGAATATGTGAGCAGTTAAACTTCTCAGAAATGAAGAGATAGTAAAAAAAGTCAAGCATGCAGGCTGGTCAGCCAAAGCATAATGAACAAAACAAGGATAAAGATACTAGTTTGAATAATTTACGTACAAATCGAGGTTGCTTCTTTCTATCTTGTCTCTTCTTCATCAATTTTAGCATTTTTCATTTAAGTATACATATATATGCATGAGGTGGATATGAGACAAGGTCACTTTTTTAAGCAGAATTTAACTGGTTTGAATTCAGTTTTCCTTCTTTCTCCTTGATCAGTTGCCATACCAAGATTGAAGAACTGAGTCTGCCCTACTATTTACCCATAACTGGAGAGGGAATAGTTGGATTCATACCTTTCTTAATAGTATTAGTGGTATGTGAACTGCAAACAGCATCATCCAATGTCTGAATTCAGGTCGCCAACTAGTCCAATTCCTATGGCAACATCCATTACATCATGGCCACCTTCATATATTTGTTTAAAAATAAAGAGAGAAAAAGAAATGTTTAAGTTTGATCTGATGATTGTATCTTAGTTGATAAATGAAACTTAGTTAAGAGACCAACTTTAAAAGTTGAGATTTTTATTCATTCTGTCAGTTGAGTTTAGAATATGTTTGACTGTATCCACTTTAGAGGGGGGTAATCCTTCCCCTTCCCCTCAAAAAAAGAGGTGTCCTAGATACAACATTAAGCTACATCTGATGGTGTGGCTCCACTTTTGGAGATTTGGAGAGTGTGGAGTGTCCTTTCTTTGCTGTTACTCCCAGGTGTACTCTGACCTGGAGTGGTAGTATCTATTAGGGTCAAACTACAAGTCAACTGTTTAAAAATTATTTGTATTCAATAGGACTGTGTGCACATAAAAACCTTAATAAACAACTCTACAAAAAATGTAAAAAGAACATACAATGAATGTGATTCCCTAACCTTTTGGCATAAAATAACCATAGACTGCTTGACATGCCATTAAAATCAATCTATTATGAATTTATTTTTGGTTTTATCCTGCTCTGCTGGCTAGCATTTGAGGACTTTTTGATTTATAAAAAAGAATTTTAAAGCAAGGAAATTTATTTTCTGTGCATTGTGAAAGAAGTTTTTCTGTTATTCCTACAGTAAAATAAGGAATTTTCTTTTTTGTTGTTGTTGAATGTATTTGTCGTCTTTATGCTTTTTTGGGTTTTTTTCTACCTGCAGTAAAATAAGAAGCCTTGATAAGATAGAATTATTTAAAATTCTTTGTTTTGCTTTAAACCCCCAGAAAATTTATTTACATATTTAATAACATGGTCCTCCTCCATGACACTGAATAACTGTTTGGCCCTCTCTCTCCAAAAGGTTGCTGACCCCTGCCCTAGATATATAAAAGACATGCCCATCTGGGTAAGTGATAACTGAAAAGAATCACAAAAAGTGGATAGTTGCATAGTATGTGTTGGGACCTAAGAGGTATTTTGTATTTATTCATAATAATTGCTGTACACTTGTAACTTTTTCTAAGGTTTATGTCAAGGGCTTTGCCAAATTTATATATAGGCTGTGCCAGCTTCAGCCCAGAAATCTGATAATCTACTTGCTGGCCTTGGCTTCCTGCACAAAGAAAATAAATAAATAAATCATCTTTATTTGTTGCTTAGCAACATTAAAGCTAATGTGACTGTATAACTGTTACACAAGTGCATACTTATTGTCGAGTAAAGTTTGAAGGTCTTTAAAACTATTCAAAATCAATCATTGAAGTTGGCTATAAAACAAAAGTTTAGATTAGTCTTTCATTGTAGCACGGATTTTGAGAACAGGGTATTTTTTATCATTGTCTGTAACCATAGCAATTAATTTTGACTAACTCATTGGCCCAGTTGGCTGGGGCCATAGAATACGCCAATTGCATCTCTGCAGAGGAGTAAGATTCTCCCAACGAGTTTCCTGGATATGACACTGGATATGACAATGTGTGTGTGTGTGTGTGTGTGTGTGTGTGTGTTGACATTTTGTTTTTTTAATGGCATATCAACCTTCATTGGTTTTTTAATGTTAAAGCTATCCTTGTAGAACAACAATAGTGGTACTAAATAACCCATACCCAGGGGGAATAAAAGGGGCCATACTGTTCCCAAGGGTGCCCGTGGTGTAATGGTTATAGTCGTAGGAAATGGACACGGCGACTCAAGTTCAAATCCTGGATGAGACTGATTGCATTTCACATAGCACTAATACCCTTGGGAAAGGTCTGAATCCAATTAGTCTCCCTCCAGCTATGGGTAAATAGTAGGACAGACTGGGTTCTTCAGCTTTGGCTAGGCAACTAGTCTAGGAGAAGAAATACTCTGACTTCAAGCCTGTTAAACTCTGCTTAAAAATTGACCTTGTGTCATATACTGCCCGAGCAGAGGGGTTGGTAAATAGGATACTGTTCCCAAGGGTATTAGTCCAAAAGTGAATTTAATAGCCTCAAGTTCAAACTCCCTTATTGTAATGTTGCAGACCAGCAGAATTCCAGACTTTTTTTTTTCACCACTGTCCTGAAGCAACTTGAAACTGTAGTGAAATCAAATATTTTTCTTGTTACTTTAAGTTTTTAGTTGCATAATAAAAATACTATTAAACTATTTCGGACATAAAATACTTTTGGTCTATCTCATCTTTAAATTGTGGTCTCCAGGTTTTTTTTTTCTTTTTTTTTCTTCCTTTATCATCTCAAGTTTTTAGTAGCATTATAAAAACACTATTAAACTATTTCGAATATAAATATTATTTTTTGTCTATCTAGTCTTGAAGAAACAATGAAACCTCAATTAAACATGGAAGGCTTTTATTTTAAAATGAAGGAAAAAGAAAGCAATTTTTAGTTTGTGTGAAATAAAGGCAAATTTTCAAGTCATAAAAGTAAATCAAAAGCAATATATTTAATTGACGATACTGTAAGTAAAGAGAATAAGAATTGAAATAAAACCTGATTATTAGTTCAATAACTGGGCCATTGGTCTAATGAGTAGAGTGTTCACTAATAGTCTGGGCGACTGGGGTTCAATCCCAGGTCGAGTAATAAAAAAAATGGTACTTGATGCTGCCTTGCTTAACACTCAGCATTATAAGGTAAAGATCAAGGGTAGTGGAGCAATCCAGGGAATGGAGTAGCGCTCTCCCCTACACCTCGATGTGGTAGCTATTGAAAAGGGAGCCTTCGGGTGACCCTCAACTAAGGTCACCAACTTTACTTATTAGTTCAATAAAGCCTCTCAACTATTCAAACTAAAATAATTTGAAAAAAATCTAAACCAAAATTAAAAAGAAAAAACTATGTGGTCTCTCTTCCTTAACTTGTAAAAATATTTTTTTAAAATTCAGATTTGGACGAATTAAAAAAATTACCCCAAAATGTAAAAATGCACAAAACTTTTCTTCCTTTTAATTGTCTGTTATACTTAGGCAACTTTTTTCCTTAAATTCAACTGTCTCGTGGAGTGTTTTTGACGAGGGATCTTGGTGTCCCCCATGAATATTCTAGTATCCCAAGGACATTGGTAATCTTGATCTCTGCTGTCAAGGTCTTTTCTAGCCCAGGGTCTCCATCTACTTCAGTTCATTTGTGGATGTATGAAATTTACAATTATGCGTGATAAGAAATAACCTGAAGTTGGTTTTAAAATCATAGCATTTTTTTGGTGTAAAATTTAGAACAAATGTTGGAAGAGTATTTTTCTGGTTAATAAAAACGACTCAGATAGGAAGTGCCCGTGGTGTAATGGTTATCATCATAGGAAATGGACACTGCGACACGAGTTCAAATCCTGGATGAGACAGATTGCATTTCACATAGCACTAATACCCTTGGGAAAGGTATGAATCCAATTATTCTCCCTCCAGTTATGGGTAAATAGTAGGACAGACTGGGTTCTTCGGCCTTGGTGAGGCAACTAGTTTAGGAGAAGGAATACTCTGAATTCAAACCTGTTAAACTCCGCTTAAAAACTGACCTTGTCATATCCTGCCCGAGTGGAGGGGTTGGGTAAATATGATATAAAAACGACTTAAAAGATTGTTTGATGAAAACAATTTAAAAATGATTTTTAATAAAATTCTTATATCCGAAATGATGGTTGACCTGCCACTTTTCCCTCACTTTCAATCTGATGGTTGTGTGTTTTACATGAAATTCTGAATAACGGACTCAGCAAGAACATTATATTGATAGCACAGTCAGTGGAGCTTGGTGACTGTTGGTTTCTCTCTAATGTGATTATCAAACTTTTGGTGTGGTATAAGTTTGAATAGTGTAGATATAGTCAATAGAGCTTTGTGTCTACTAGTTTCTTACTAATGGTCTGATGATCACTTAGTATAGAAATTGACAGTCATCAAGTGTTGTTGACTGTCTATAATGTATAAGGTCTGGAACTAAGATTCAGCACTCTTTTTATAAATATACTTACCTACATTTTTAATATTTGGGGGTATTTATTAAAGATTGGCGGTTTAACCGAAAAACAGACTTTTTTGGTTTCATCTTCACACTGTGAAACCACATTGAAATTTTTTTAAAAAACCAAAATTGTTTGGTTAATTGCTATCACTACTTAGTGACCATATCCAAGGAAACATTACTGAAAAAGATTTTCAGATTTTAATAAAATTAAATTTTATCAATGTTTATATCATTGTAAGAGGAAAAGATTGAACAAAAATATAAAAACATTTAATTGAGTTTAATGAAATAAATGTGAAATTTATTTGTTTACAAAAGAAATGAAGAATAAAAAAACTAAGGAAATATGATATGATATCTGAAATCTATTTGTTTTCACAAAATACATTTTTATGGTAAAATAAAGTTAACATCAGAATTGTGAGTAAAGATTTTAAAAAAGTTGTTTTGCTTTAATGTTAGATTTTATTTTACTTCCAGCCATATAAATATTTTTAAGAATGAGCCAGGAATACACGAGAAATAGTGAGCTGAACGAACTAAATTGCAAATTGGTCAATCTCAAAAGAAATCCGATATCAACCGGAAATGCTATCAGTACACAAGAAAATGAATGGCTTCCTTAGAAAGCAAAGTTGCCAAACCGCCCAACTCTTGTGCTTATATATATATACTTATAAGTTGAACAAAAGAGATAAGACAAATTGGAATATTACTTCCATGTTGTTTATTTTTTGATTGTTTTCAACTAGTTGATCATCATCAGGAGAAAATTTTGTTTGAGTTATTTTTTTAAGTAAGGTTTGGTTTGTTGGGTTTTATGGCATATCAACCTTTGTAGGTTATTTAACACCAAATCCATTTTTATATAAATAATCTGTCCTATTTAAACAAGTACACAGTTTAATTGTCAAAAATATTTCCATTTCAAATAATTCAAACGGTTATATGTAACAATTCAGTTAAGTGTAAATACAGTTTTAATGTCGAAAAACAGTTCTATTTGAAATAATTCAGTTAAGCATAAGCACGCTGTTTAAATGTAAGTACTTTTAATTGTCAAAAACATTTCTATTTCAAGCTATTCAGTTTACTCAAACAATTCAGTTTAGCATAAGTATGCTGTTAGTTCTATTTAACCCATAGATAGGGCCCTTCAGGTGTTACCATTCCGGACCAGAGTGGACCTGGGAGCAATGGCAATGAAGAGGGGCTCTGCATTCCCCAAAACCTCAACATCAGTGGATATTCACCATCAGATTGTTTAGTGTCATATCCAGGACACTCGTTAGGGGGTGGTCTTACCCCTCTGCAGAAGTGCAGTCAGTGTATTTACGGCCCCAGCTGACTGGGCAAATTTTAAGTAAGTTTTTAAAGATTAAAAAAACAATTTTTCCAAATAGTTAATATGCTATATGAAAAGTAATGTAAAATATACAAGGCATTATCCTTTGGTCTCAAGAATAATAAGATCAGAAGCCATTAATCATTGGATTTATGGGTAGGCTACCCCAACAATACATTTTATTTGTGTGTGTGTGTGTGTGTGTGTGTGTGTGTGTGTGTGTGTGTGTGTGTGTGTTATATAGATATATATCTGTGATATAAAAGAAAAAAAATCTCAATGGATAGATACTATGGTATTATACATTTATTTCAACGAGCTGCAAAGAGCATCTTGCCTCGTCAGATGGCTAATATAGAAGGCAAATAGAGAAATATAAACATTTTATCTGAGGGGAAAAAAACTTAAAATACAATTGAAAAAAAAAAAAAAAAAAAATTATATAATTATAAAATAAAAATATGATAAAGATAAAAAAATTTATTATGAAAAATATAAGATATGGAGCTAAGAAATAAATTTAAAAAAAAAACATGAAATATGCGGGTAAGAATGATTATTTTGAAGAGAATGAAATTTAAACTTTGACTACAATGACCTGCTGAGTAGACTAAGAATTGAATACAATATGGGAACCTATAATTAAGGCTAGATGCGAGAAAAAAAAAATTGAATATGAGCAGAGGTAAAAATCATACATAATTGTAGTAATTCTAGTCAAGTAAGAACATTAAGTTTATAAATTCACTCTGAATTGTCCAGCTGGACACATGGTGTAATGGTTATAGGCGTTGGTTCCCTAAGCTTCTAAAGAGACAATCATCTGGAGGTTGCAGGTTCAATCCTGACTGCAGGCGAGTAACAATACAGGAATACTTAATATTTGTACCCAGTTATAGCTAACAGAATTCAATAAAAGACCTAGTTTGAAGTTCTGTGAAGGTTCCTGAGTTCAACAAACAATATGTCTAGAGGACATAACGGCTGAAACAACAATAAAGATGAAGACAATAGTCCGAAAACCCTTAATGATAAAATTCAAAACTTTCTCCAAAATAGATACATGAAAATACATTGACAATTATTTTAACTTTTTAAGTAATTATTTTATTTATTTATTTCATTTTTTTTATTTATTTTTTTTTTTTTTTAAAAAAAACAAAAAAAAAAACTTTCTTTTATCTTGTTATGAATCACAATAACATTTAATTCTACTGATATAAATTTGTTTAAAAGTATCTTTTCATCACTGCTAAAATTTCACTGGACAAAGAAAATATTTACAGGGAATATATAACCAATTGAAGGCAAAATAAAAAATGAATTTATGTTACTACCATCTTCTAAAATGAATTTCTCTTGAGTTATGTTGGAAGTATCAGTTTGTTCAATAAGTAAATGTCTGAAAATTAATTGCCAGAAAGCAAATAGTTTTACTCTGCTAAAATACCTGAATTATATCTGGTAGACATTTTAGATGTTTGTACAGTTTTAGATGAGTAAGTTACGTCATTTACACTGTATGATTCAACTAACTTAGTTTTGGTAATATGATTCAAAGATGGGATTACATCCCAGACTTTATTGCAGTTGGTCTTATCATTTGTTTATCTTGTGTGTGTGTGTGTGTATATATATATATATATACACATCTATCTATCTATCTATCTATCTATCTATATATATATATATATATATATATATATATATATATATATTTTTTATCATATAACGTGTGAAAGCATGTGTGATACTCTGTCCTCATCAGCCGCCAACCAGGGTGATAACACAGTTTCGGTAGCGCAAGGCAGTACTGCCACTCCTGGCATTACCAAGCAGCTTTTGCCACTGGACAGGGTATTTAATATATATATATATATATATATCAGTCTTTCAA
Organism: Sepioteuthis lessoniana; assembly: GCA_963585895.1. NCBI lineage: Eukaryota > Metazoa > Mollusca > Cephalopoda > Myopsida > Loliginidae > Sepioteuthis > Sepioteuthis lessoniana. Next base: position 18,935 of record CAUZXS010005628.1, on the reverse strand, counting down.
AAAGCACTAAGCGTCACCAAGAAAGAGGTCTTGTGGTGTAATAGTGACAGCGCTGGACTGCGGAATTGTAGTAAGCAAGTTGGAACTCCAGTTGTGCTATTACGATCACTTTCGGACAAATACCCTTGGGAAAAGTATGACCCCCACCTATCTTCCCAGCTATGGGTTAAGTAGCATCACTGCTGTTTTTCTAGAAGGATGGCTTTGGCATTAAATAACCCATGAAGGTTGATATGCCATTGAGCAAAAAAAAACAAATCACCAAGAAAGAAGAGCCATGGCTTAACATTTTTGTTATGATAACATTCTAATGTTTCTTATAAAACTGAAGAAACTAATTTAGATCTTCTATTAATTTCTGTGCAAGTAAGGCCCATACAAAGCTGCAAGGTGTATCACAAATTTAAGATCTGGGTTAGGCTTGGAACTTTTTGAACGAGCCTCATACCTCATGTGTTTGTGTGTGTTTATACAAATTAAACCACCCAATAGACTTTGTTTTGACCCTCAAATAATTTTTAAAATGTTAAAAACTTAATCATTTGAAAATTACTTACTTTTTAAACTAATCTTCTTGCTTAATGGCATCTTTGAAGACAAAAAAAAAACATAATGAAAACTGATTTTCCTGCTTAATTGGCCCAGTCGGTTGGGGCTGTAGAATACACTGACTGCATCTCTGCCATGGGATAAGACTTTCCCCCAACGAGTATCCTGGATATGACACTATACAATCTGATGGTAAGGTTACAGTAATGCTGGAGCTTTGGGAAATACAGAGTACCTCTTTATTGCCATCACTTCCAGGTTCACTCTGGCCCGGAGTGGTAGCACTTAATAGAGTCCTGTCTATGGGTCAAATAGAACTAAATGGTGTACTTATTCTAAACTGAATTGTTAGAGTAGAACTGTTTTCACATTTAAACTGTGTACTTGTGCTAAATTAAATTGTTTGAAATAGAACTGTTTATATGTATGAAGGCATAGACAGCTATCAATAGGCTTTCAGGCATATGGAAATCAGACCTGACCGATAAAATTAAACGCCGTTTCTTCCAGGCAGCGGTCATGTCGATACTGCTATATTGATGCACTACTTGGATGCTAACTAAACGGCTGGAGAAGAAGCTAGACTGCAATTACACAAGAATGTTGTGAGCAATATTCAATAAGTCCTGGTGGCAACACCCCACAGGGCACCAACTATATGGCCACCTGTCTCCCATCACGAAAACTATTCAAGTTAGACAAACCAGACATGCAGGACACTGCTGGAGAAGCAAGGATGAGCTCATAAGTGATGTACTCCTATGGACCCCCGCATATAGCCAAGCAAAAGCAGGACAACCAGCTCGAACATACATACAGCAGCTATGTGAGGGTACGGGATGTAGCCCTGAAGACCTGCCAGAGGCGATGAAGGATAGGGAGAAGTGGCGAGAGAGGGTCAGGGATATCTGTGCTAGCGGCACAAAATGATGATGATGATATGTAGGAAAATAGATTAGGCTTTAAATAACCTACAATGGTTGATATGCCATAAAATTAAACCAAACCAATCCTGCTTAATGACATCTTTGAGGGGGAAAAAAATGAAAACTATTTATAAACATGACAAAGTCAAATATTTAAATCATTGCTTTAAAGTTCAATTCACATGGAATGCAAATCTTTTGGCATTTATACACCTTAAGTCTTGAAATTTAAATAGTCATAAAATAGAAATCCTCTAATGATGGCCAAAATTTGAAACTGGTTGGAATCAATAAATTATATATATATAATTTAAGTTTAAACTGTGAACAAGAGTGAGTTCAAGTCTCATTGAGTACCCCATAAACTAGGCCTTGTTGCTTTCGTCAAATAATATATGTGGCATAAGAAGAAACATACATATACATAACATGTATGTAAGAAAAAAAAAAATTCAAAAAAATCCTAATCTCTTCGTGCACCTTCTTATTTCAATATATATATATATATATATATATATATATATATAAAGAGTTGGGCGGTTTAGCAATTTATTCTTTGATACCAGTTTCGGGGTCTTTTTCCTTGACACCACAGTTTTTGATTCGGTTTTAATTTAGTATTTTTGCTTTCTAATAAAACTATTCATTTTTTTTGTGTAATGATAGCATTTCCTGTCGATATCTGATTTCTTTTGAGATTGACAAATTTGCATCTTAGTCTGTTCAACTCGCAATTTCTTGTGCATATCTGGCCCTAACTTAAAAGTATTTATATGGATTAAAAGAAAATAAAATCTTTCTAAATAAAATAAAATTTAACATTTTAGGCAAAACTAGCGGCTGTATTTTTTTTTTGTCAAAACTGAAGCAAGTAGATTTCAGACATATTTCCTTTTTTTTTTTTTTTTTTTTTTTTTTTTTTTTGAAAACATTTTATGATATGAAAGATTTCCAAGTGTCATATCTGTCATATTTCCATTTCCATTATTTTTTTTTTCTTCATTTCTTTTGTAAAAAAAATAAATTTCACACTTATTTTCTAAAACTTGTCAATTAAATGTTTTTATCATATTTTTGTTTAACCTTTTCCTCTTTCAGTGGTATAAATGTTAATAAAATTTGATTTTATTAGAATCTGAAAGTCTTTTTCAACAGTGTTTCTTTGGATATGGTCACTCAGTAGTAATAGCTCTAACCTGAACGATTTTGGTTTCATAGAAAAGTCAGTTTTCTGGTTAAACCACTCATCTCTAATATATATATAACTTATGTGTTGATTCTTTCATTAATAACATGCACAGACATATGAAGGTTATTGCTGTAGGAATAGACACGGTGACTCGAGTTCAAACCCTGGACAGGGCTGCTTGTATTTCAGATAGCACTTATACCCTTGGGAAAGGTATGAATCCCACTATTTTCCCTCAAGCTTTTGGTGAATAGTAAGGCAGATTAGACTCTTTAAACATGGTATGGCAACCAGTCTAGAAGAAGGAAAACTCTGATCACAAACCTTTTAAACTCTGCTTAAATTGACCTTATGATGTTGCATTATGCTTGTGCTGAGGGGTTGGGTATATTCATGCTCACTCACACACACACACACACACACACACACACACACAAAATTATGATTAAGCTTTTAACTCTTTTAAGCATTTTTAATCCATAAAATCTTTACAGAAATGCATTTTGTGTAAAGATAACATTAAAAGCTTGTTGACTAACTGTAGAATATTTGTTGACTCAAATAGAGTGTCCAAAATTACCTATGAGTAATTTGGTTGAGAATAAGATTAATGGATCCCACTCATGCAAATGTGTTGGATAGGTCCATTCCTGTAAAGTGAGCCAATCTACATGCTGCTTATGCACTCTTCAATAAAAGAGGTGAGCTTTAGCTGGCTAGCTTTTCCAAGGAGGCAGCCAGGGCACCTCTGGTGGTGTAATGGTTAGCAAGCTCAACTAGCAAACCTACATGAGTGAGTTCGAGTCTCATTAGGTGCCCCTTTCATATGGCCTTGTGCCACATCTAAGCAGAAAGCTTTGTAAATCTTTTCCAAGGTGGCAGCCATGTTACTTTTGGCTTGTGAAGGTGAGTGCTGTTCATTGATGTTCTATCACGTTGTCTGTCTTCAGTTGAGCTTGTATTCAAAATGTCTAATTTTTGTTTGATTCAACTGAACGAATATGTACTCTTTTTGTGTCATATGACAATTACATAGCTGACATATTAAGTGATGTGGATTAGTCAGGTACCAAATTATAAAGTAAATATTTACTTAAATATAATATTAAGACAGACAAGTGTACAGATATGCTGTGGTAGGGGGTTAACATGACATAGTGGCTTATGTGCTGAACTGAGACATCAAAGCTAGTTCAGTCACACTATTACATTGACCTTTGGTTGAATACACTTGAGGAAGGTATAAACTCCTTTACTCCTCGAGCTATGGAGGTGCCCGTGGTATAATGGTTATCGTCATAGGAAATGGACACGGTGACACGAGTTCAAATTCTGGCCGAGACTAATTGCATTTCATATAGCACTAATACCCTTGGGAAAGGTATGAATCCAATTATTCTCCCTCCAGCTATGGGTAAATAGTAGGGCAGACTAGGTTCTTCAGCCTTGGTGAGGCAACTAGCCTAGGAGAAGGAAAACTCTGAATTCAAACCTGTTAAATTTCGCTAAAAAATTGACCTTGTGTCATATCCTGCCCAAGCAGAGGGGTTGGTAAATATGATTCCTCGAGCTATGGGTTAAATAGTACCACTACTGTTCTTCTACAACAATGGATTTGGCATTAAATAACCTGCTAAGGTTGATATGTCTTTGAATAAATAAAACCACACTATACAGATATCTAAGTACGACACCAGTTTCATGACTGAACAATTATCAAGCACATTGGGAGGAAAAATGTGTGTGTCTATGTGTGTGTGTGTAGTTGGGCAGCTGTACTTCATTTAAGCATGTTTGATTAGATAATAAAGACCTATTTTGTCTATATAATTTTATTAGGATCCTTTCAAGTTTCCTGGCAAGTGTTTTGGTTTTAGGTTGTAATTGGTAGATGAATTTACTGAAATTGTCCTGAGCACTTTCAGGGGTTGTTTGCAAGTGTAAAGATTGTTTGTTTGTTTGTTTTGTGCTTTAGGTTTTTGCAAAAATTATGTAAACTATAATTTAATTAAACTGAGATGCTAATGACATTGAGCAAATTTAAATTGTGTATATATATATATATATATATATATATATATGTGTGTGTGTATATTGATTTCTTTATGAAATTTTACATAGGATTGCTTTTAATACATTTAAGAATAAAACAATAAAAATCAGTTACACAAAGGAATTATTTACAAAACTTGTTTTTCAAAAAATCAAACCATCCACACCATTATACTATGTAAACTTTTATTTCTTCGAGATATATATAATATGCATTGCAGAATTTTAAACACTTAAATAACCTGCACTGTTTTGAGGTAAATCTAACTCAGCTGGACTTGAACATGAATAATAAATAAGAAGCTAATTAAGATTAAATAATGATTAACTAATAACCATTGAGAATATAATAAATGACTAAAGGAATTGTGACATCCGTGGTGAAACGGTTTTGGTTATATACACATAATTTCCATTACAATAAGATAGTTATAGATTTTTCTAAAAACTGGTGCAGTCCAGAATTATTTGCTTCCCTCTTTATGGAAATTATGAAATAGCTTCTCTGTAATTAAGCATGGTGGTGAGAATATTATGCTTTGGAGATGTTTCATAGCTTCCTAGACCAGGAGAACTTGTAAGAGTACAGGGTTCCTTACATAAAGACCAGTATTTAGGTATTCTTTAGGATATTAGGAAACAAAGTGCACAAAAGCATCACAGTACGTTCTAACATGACCATAATCTGAAAGAGAAGGCATCACAGGATGTTCCAACATGACAATGACCTGAAAGAGACTGGGGTGTCCTCGTGGCGTAATGGTTAAAGCGATGGACTGCGGAATCGTAGTACACGAGTTTGTACTCCAGTCACGCTATTACGTTCACTTTCGGGCAAATACCCTTGGAAAAGGTATGAACCCCCTTATCCTCCCAGCTATGGGTTAAATAGTACTACTATTCTTCTAGGAGAATGGCTTTGGCATTAAATAACCTAAAAAGGTTGATATGCCATTAAAACAAAGAAACCAAACCAAATCGAAAGAGACGGCATCACAGGACGTTACAAAATGACAATGACCTGAAAGAGACGGCATCACAGGACGTTCCGACATTACAATAACCCAAAAGAGATGTCATCATTGGACATTCCAACATGACAATGACCCGAAAGAGATGGAATCATAGGACTTTCCAACATGACAATGACCCGAAAGAGACGGCATCACAGGACGTTCCAAAATGACAATGACTTGAAAGAGATGGCATCACTGGGCGTTCCAATATGACAATGACTCAAAATACACAGCATCACTGGATGTTGCAACATTACAATGACACGAAAGCGATACCATCACTGGACGTTTCAACATGACAATTACCCAAAAGGGTATGTAGTGATCTTGTAAGGAACTATCAAAAATGATTATTGCTAACAATTGAAAATAAAGCATCAGTGTATGTAGTGATCTTGTAAGGAACTATCAAAAATGATTATTGCTAACAATTGAAAATAAAACACCAGTGTATGTAGTGATCTTGTAAGGAACTATCAAAAATGATTATTGCTAACAATTGAAAATAAAACACCTGTGTATGTAGTGATCTTGTAAGGAACTATCAAAAATGATTATTGCTAACAATTGAAAATAAAACACCAGTGTATGTAGTGATCTTGTAAGGAACTATCAAAAATGATTATTGCTAACAATTGAAAATAAAACACCAGTGTATGTAGTGATCTTGTAAGGAACTATCAAAAATGATTATTGTTAACAATTGAAAATAAAACACCAGTGTATGTAGTGATCTTGTAAGGAACTATCAAAAATGATTAAAGGTTAGACAATTGATTACTGAAGCAAGACTGATAATGCTTTTGCACTATACGGATTAGCAGTAAATTTCATATGCTGAACAAGATATTCTCATGGAATGTGACCAAATGAGGTTTATTTTTCAGCAGAGTTCCCTTTGCACATCACACACTTCTTGCATTAGTATTGCAGTGCTTGGATCCTATTGGAAAAAAAATGTCATCAACAGCAGATATGATGTTATCAGATGAAATTTTCAGTGCACCCTTATAAGTTAAGTTGTTGTTGGTGTTTTTTTTTTTTTTTTTTTTTTTTTTTTTTTTGAGGTTGGAGTGGAAATTTGAATTATTGTTGGACATTAAAGTAAATTTTTGTTGTAAGCATTACTGCTCATTCTTTCAAATCCATCTGAGTCAGCTTGGACTGTAGAATATGCCAGCTCTATCTCTACAGACGAGTAAGACCCTAACTAACAAATGTCCTGGAGTACTTCTTTGTTGCCATTACTCCTAGGTCCACTCTGAACCGGAGTAGTTGTACCAGTTAGGGTCCCATCTACAGATCAAATAGTATATTTAATCATTTACAATACTTTAAACCATTAAACAATGTGCAAAGAAGTGATTAATATTTAATTGAATTATTAGTATTACACAGTAATACTTAAAATCCTTTGACTGTGTGTCAACAAATGAATAATATTAAATAGAATTATTAGTATTTGATAGCAATACTTAAAACTATCTGCGTATGAACAATAAATTGCAATACTTAAAATCATTTCACTGTGTGAAAACAATAATAATACTTGAAACCATTTAACTATGTGCAAACAAATGAGCTCTGGCACATTTAAAAATAATGTAACCTACTAATTATTTGTTTAATATATATATATATATATATAATCACAGTCTGGTACTAGATAACCTCCAAGGGTTGATATGCCATAAAACACAACCAACTGACTGAGGTTTATTTTTCAACATAGTCCATCTTGCAGTCCACACACTTCTTCCATCAGTGTTACAGTGCTTGGATCTCATTGGTTAAAAAGTCATCAATAGCAAATATGACAATGTCATATGAACTTTTCAGCCTACTATTGTATGTAAATATTTGCTTTTTTTGTGGTGGTTTGTATTATTGTTTGATATTAAAATACAATTTTGTTGTGGGCATAACTGCATATTCTTTCAAATCCATCATTTGTGAAAAAATGCATATGAAATGAAAATTTATGGTGTTTCCGCTTAATTCAAAATTATGGCAATGGACAGGTGGGGACGAATAATTCTGACAGCAACTGTAAATATCTGCCTCTGTAGTTTTGACTGGTTAATTATATTCCAAAATATTTAGGTTTTCATGTTCTATTCTGTCAGACATTTTATCCAATATATTTATAACTTAGTTACTGTAATATGATTCAAAAATAAGATTAAATCCCAGGCTTAATTCAATTTATTCTAACTTCAGCGTACAGCTTAACAATTTGCTGATGTATATATTTACCCAACCCCTCCACGTGAGCAGGATGTGACACAAGGTTAATTTTTAAGTGGAATACAGCTGTGTAATGATGGACATTTGCATTCACCTGATTCAAAGCGTCTATGGTGCATGGCGTGGAACAGCACCATTTGTAAAATATCTGGAATGCATGCTTGGCATTAATATTGGTTCGCATGTGGTGTAAAAAGTCAGGATGTTGGGAGTGCAAAGTAAAGCACTCGGATGAAAGATAACTGCCTGTCTTAAAAAGCGGTATGTTTGGAGGATTGCTAGATGAACTCTCAAGTGAAGCTGTTCTTGTTGGTGAAAGAATGTGACCGAGTGAAAACACTATTTTTTTGTTGGTGATTAATGGATCCTTTCTGCTAGTTTGAAGCCAGAGGTTTTCTTCTCCTAGACTGGTTGCCATACCAAGGCTAAAGAGCCTAGTCTGCCCTACTATTTACATATAGATGTTAGTCCTACCTTTACTACATGAAATGCAAACAGGCTCAATCAGGATTTGAACTCATGTCGCTGAATTCATTTTCTATGAAGATAACTGGATTTTAAAGGGGAAAGAGGTGTTTTGTTCCAAGTCATTACCAAATTTATTTGTGTGTATATGAATGTTTTGTTAAATAGAAGAAAATATTATTAAACTAAATAGGTTAATTTAAAAAAAAAATGAAACAATTTACCATTCTACTTAATTGGCTTCCTTTATGTCTAGATGCTCGCTCATAGACCTAAATATCTATCTGTCATGTTGCTAGTTAGCAAAATGTGTGTGTACCACATATGTATTTACCCAAGCCCTCCATCACAAGCAAGATTAAAAACAAGGTCTATTTTTTAAACTAAGTTAAACTGGTTTGAACTGAGAATTTTTTCTTCTCCTTGACTTGTTGCCTATCCAAGGTCTTTACTATTTACCCATATCTGGAGGGATGTCTTTTCCAAGGGCATTGACATGAAGTGAAATGCAAAGAACCTTGTGTAGGATTTGAATTAGGGTGAGCAATTACATTTCCAATTGAAATAACTGCTATAAAACTAATGATATATATATATATATATATATATATATATAATCTTACAATTCGCTGGTCATAGATATTGAAAATCACTTTAAAAAATTAATTACTTAAAAATATATTTATTTACCTACCTCATATCCCTCAGGGAGAAGATAAGAACTGTCAGCTATGTATTTACCCATACCCCACTGGCAGAATGTGACATGGGATCAATTTTTAAACGAAGTAAAGCTGGTTTGAATTAAGAGTCTCTTCTTTTCATTTAGTTACCTAACCAAGGCTAAAGAACCCATCCTGTCCTACTATTTACCCATTGCTGGTAGAAGGGGAAAACATATGGATTCTTTTTGAGGGAGAGGGATGAATCCATATAAGGTCATTTGTATTTCATTTCACACGAATGCTTTTGAGTATTCATATGAAATGAAATGGCAAACAACCTTTGTCAGAATTTGAATTTGGGTTGCCAATTCCATTTCTCCAAATGATAACCATTATATTAAGTACACGTATATATAATAATATGAGTAAATAGTAGGGCAGCCTCTGTCCTTTAGTCTTGGCTCAGGCACCCATTTAGGGAAAAGAAAATCTGAATTCAAACCAGCTGTACTCCGCTTGAAAATTGACCTTGTGTTTCATCCTGCTCATGGTGAAGGGGTTTGGTTAATTCATACAAAAAGTAAAATGTTAAAAAACTAAAACAAATCCTAATCAGTTTTAATGTCAAACTTAACTTCTGGTATGACATTGCAATTTTGGTTGTTTTTTTTATCTCTGTGATTCACAACACATATGGGAAATGATAAGATATAAGCTCCTGGTGAGATTTGAACTCTTGTCTGTTTTACCCAGGGAGAAGCCTAGTTTTCCATACCAACTACCTTATCATCTGTGTCAAAATGTCGTTCAAACAACAATACATTTACTGGGTCACAAGCAATCAAAGCAGACGCAGTCACAAATACATGTGACTTATCTCCTTCCCCCATTTACTCTGATTTCATACACCAAAAAAAAAAAAATAAAAAACAACCCAGCTCTCCCATTTTCAACTAATTTCTGTGATTGGCCAGAATAAACAGGGATTCTGTCCTTGCTATGCCTTGTCTGATGACAGCGTACAAGTGTTTCTTATTTTCCTGGTACTCAACAGTACACACAGACTAGTCATGGCATCTACGAAGATGAACAGTTTTTTTTTTTTACCTTGGAAGAAGCCTATTTTTTCACACCAACTGCTTTACCATCAAACCTACAAGAGCAATGAGGATGAACTGTTCAGGATGCATTACTTATGTTGAAGTCACTCTTTCTGTGGACCTATTTGAAGGTGTCAGTCAGTAAGGGAAAAAGAATATTCCTCCCTCAGATCTTGCAGCTCAGTTAGCTGGGGTTGTAGAATATGCAGACTTTTTTTTATATTAAACCATCTAATATCAAGGTTCCAGCTGTGGAGCTTTGGGGAATGTGAAGTACTCCTTCATTGCCATTACTCCCAGGTCTACTCTGACTTGGAGTGGTAACACCTGATAGGGTCCTATCTGTGGGTTAACTGTTTGAAATTTAAACTGAATCCAAACAAATGACTAATACTAATTGAATTGCTTGAAATAGAACTGTTTTATCATTTAATTGTGTATAAACAAATGACTATTTAATTGAATTATTAGGGATACATAGAAATACTTACCTGGCTTTTGTGCCAGATGGGGTATCTAAATCAATGGTAGATTCGAGGCTGAAAGGTCCCTGGCTTCGGCTGGGCAACCATTGGGTGGGTGAGCTGAAACATTGACACCTTTGTCCCCCTTGTACAGCCCTGGAACTTGCTGTCCAGTTTAAGCTATAAGCAGGCATATGTACCTGGATCCAGATTTGGATCCAAGACCAGCTAGGCTCATCAGGTCCACATTGTACTAGGCAGGTCGATGACCAGCAGGGTTTGAGCCTCGGCTCGTGACTCACCTTCCCTCCCCTAAATCCTCACTATAATCATTGATCTTGTGTCAGGTCCTGTCTGGTGACAAATATCATATATACAAATACTTGGAACTATTTAACTATGTGCAAACAAATAATAAATAGTTAATAGAAATATTTGTGTTTGATAGAAATACTTGAAACAATTTGTGTACAAAGAACGAGCTCAGGCTTGTTTAAAAATGTATCTACAAAATGAGTGTACAAATCATTTAATATTTGTATAAACAGGATTTGACATGAAGTAACCAATAATGGTTAATATGCCATAAAAACCAAACACACCAACCACTCATGTTTGGTCTGATTATCATCTTGATAGTGTAATTCTTAAAGTATGAAGAAGTGGAAACGACTTTTTTTTTTTCTTCGTTCTTTTCTTCCAAGCCAAAAGAATTTTATGAAAATGGTTTTGTGAAGGTTACAAAATTTAGAAAAGATTAAT
>CAUZXS010005627.1:12500-31587 GCA_963585895.1 Sepioteuthis lessoniana | reverse complement strand
AGAGAGATACACACACAAGGGTCATTCAAAGATTTCTAAGTCTTATCAAGAAAGAAGTGCATAATTAAACTATTTTGTTGAGGGAACACACTACCACTTCTTATAAAACTAGGAAAAACTGATTTAGTTTTTCTAGATTTAAAAGAAATAATAGTAGTTGTGTGTTGCCACAACTAAAATGCTTTTCTTTCTAGGTAAAGTTTAGAACTTTCTGATTGAGTCTTGTATGTATGTATGTATGTATGTATGTATGTATGTTATATATATATATATATATATATATATATACACACATATAAAATAGTTCTCTCTCTCTCTAGATATATATATGTATATATACAGTGAGAGAAAGAGAAATATTTTATGAATATGTATATATACATGTAAAATAGTTCTCTCTCTCTCTCTCTCTCACTAAATATATATATATATTGTTAATATAAATTATATATATACAAATATATAGTAATAAATGAATTATATATATAAACAAACTTCAAAAGTGTTGATACAAACTTACCAGAAGATTGGACAGGAGAAACTTGTCACAAGTTTTTACCCTGTTTTATTTTATAGCTGATTAATTGTGATATAGCATCACTTTCTTGTGCATAGTGTTATGGAGAGACAGAGAGAGAGAAAGAGATAGAGTTTCTTCAGGTTTCAGTAGAAAATAAGCCAGTTGGCCCCTGACATTGAACACGACTGCAGCAGGTAGCCATAGCACTGAAGAATGGAAAAGCTGCTATATTCCCTCTAAAAAAGATGAAGAAGGGACCATGAGTTTGAAGACTCCCATAATAAAAAAAAAAAGAAAGAAAAGAATGCCAGCTAATTCCAGATAAGTCTTGCAAATTAAATTGCTTTCTCTCTCTCAAAACTGTTATATTCGACTGAGGATTTACATGCACCATTCCACACAAAAACGAGAACATTTCAAGTGACAGGACATTCCGCCCTTCATATAATCATTAATATTTGTTTGTTTCTGTAATTAAATTCTTTGAAGAACAGGGCTAGGTCAAGTGGATACCTGCCTTCTTTATTTCTTTTTTTTCTAATGTATATACAACAGGATCTCTGGGAAATGCACTAGATGTTTAGGAGCTTCCACATGGGAGCTCCAAATGGGTGGTTATTCTCCCTGTGCCTCGAAAATTTTCTTAACTCATAACAATAGAGCACTATTTTTTACAGTTTTAGTTATAAAGTTTAATTCTAATCCTATTTACCAACCCCTCCGCCCGGGAAGGATATGACACAAGGTCAATTTTTAAGCAGAGTTTAACAGGTTTTAATTCAGAGTTTTCCTTCTCCTAGACTAGTTGCCTCACCAAGGCTGAAGAAATCAGTCTGTCCTACTATTTACCCATAGTTGGAGGGAGAATAATTGGATTCATACCTTTCCCAAGGGTATTAGTGCTATGTGAAATGGAATCAGTCTCGTCCAGGATTTGAACTCGTGTCGCCATGTTCATTTTCTACGACGATAACAATTACACCACGGGCATTAATTCTAATTGAATATATATATATATCTTAAATTGAGATGTTAGGGCAGCGATTTTTTGTCTTTCTCTTGAACCTAACAACTCATTTTGCATGCCAGGCATATATATGTTTGCCCTGCCACATGGGGCAAGTCTGCTCTCTTCAATATTTTCTATTTACAGTCGAGGATGACCCGAAGGCTCCCTTTTCAATAGCTACAACACTGAGGTGTAGGAGAGGGCACTACTCCTTTCCTTGGATTGCTCCATTCTACCCTTGATCCCTAACTTGCTGAGTGGTGAGCAAGGAGGCATCAAGTACCATTTTTTAAGTCTTTGGAATGACTCGACCTGGGATTGAACCCAGGACTCCCAGGCCATTGGCGAACAATCTAACCATGCCAATGTCCGGTATTAATACTATCTAATTAAATACTATTAATACTACTAATTAAAATCATATATCATGGACTTAACACTTTGCTGATGAAAAGTTGTGAACACAACATACAATAATACAAATTGGGCGTACCTTGGTTTGGAATTCCTGCAATGTCACAGAAAAATAACAAAGTCTGATAATGATGCACTAGCACAGAAACCATGTCTAACCACAGAGTTTGGTTTGTTGGGTTTTATGGCATATCAACCTTTGTAGGTTATTTAACACCAAATCCATTTTTATGTAAACAATCAGTTCTATTTAAAACAATTCAGTTTAGCATGAGTACACAGTTTAATTGTCAAAAACATTTCTATTTCAAACTATTCAAGCAGTTATATATAACAATTCAGTTCTGTGTAAGTACAGTTTCAATGTCAAAAATAGTTCAATTTAAAACATTCAGCCGACTGGGCTATACACAGAGTTAAATGTCAAAACAGTTTTATTTTAGATAATTCAGTTTAACATAAGTACACAGTTTAGATGTCAAAACAGTTCTATTTCAAGCAATTCAGTTTAGCATTAGCACGCAGTTTTAATGTCAAAACAGTTTTATTTTAAACAATCCAGTTCAGCATAAATACACAGTTTAAATGGATAAAAACAGTAAACACCAACCACCATCTAGTTCTATTTAACCCAAAGATAGGACCCATATCAGGTGCTACCACTCCAGGCCAGAGTGGACCTTGGAGTGATGGCAATGAAGGGGTACTCTGCATTCCCCAAAGCTCCAACATTGCTGGAACCTCACCATCAGATTGTTTAGTGTCATATCCAGGACACTCGTTGGGGGTTTCTTACCCCTCTGCAGAGAAGCAGTCAGTGTATTCTACAGCCCCAGCCGATAGGGCAATAATCACAGAGTAATCATCTTATGAAAACTTTGTTAGTTGAACACTTTTTGTTTCATTTGTTGTAGCATGTGTATATGAGTTAAAAGGCTTATTCTTATGGGGAATAAGAAGGGTTATTCATGGTAATGGTGAACTGTTAATATAGTTGGGAAATTCTGAGGTTTGTAAACTGACTCTGTGTTGTCTTCTTTCTGTCAGCTGAAGATATAAGAGAATTAAGGACAGAAGGAAAAAGACAGGGATACCTTTAGCCTCAAATTTTATTTGGGGAATTTACCTCAATTCTGTGATGAATATGTTTTCCTGAACTTGTAGAAATAGTCAGGCTCCCTAGATAAGGTGTTTGAAAAACTTAAAGGAATTATATTTTGCAAATTAAAAGTTGAAGGTCCATCATGTGTCTGGCTGCTACTTATGCACCACAAGGCCCTAGGACTTAACTAGCATGTGCACTCTCTACTAGCAGCCAAGAGAAAAAGGTCGGTCCAGTCAAGGTTTCTCAAGGTAACTAACCTGGTGAGTTTCTCTTTGGTGTCAGGAAGCCCCTCTTTTCAGGCATACACAGATTGCACATCCTGCGAGAGGACTCCTGGGAAACTGTTACTTTTGCATGTATCTATTTTGTTTTTTATATGTTATTGTCTTTTTTATTTCTTCTTAATCTGCACATTCACAAAACTACTTCAAAATGTAAATAGAATTAAAAATTATTCATCAATATAGTTTGGTTTCTTTTTTTAACGGCATATCAACCTTTGTAGGTTATTTAATGCCAAAGCTATTCTTCTAGAAGAACAGTAGTGGTACTATTTAACCCATAGCTGGGAGGATAAGGGGGTCCATACCTTTCCCAAGGGTATTTGCCCGAAAGTGAACATAATAGTGCGACTGGAGTACGAACTCGCTTACTACGATTCCGTAGTCCATCGTTTTAACCATTACACCACGAGGACACCCCCTTCATCAATATAGAAACATTTGACCTCATCTATCTAAGCAAAAGTGCATTACAATAAAGAAACCAATAATTAAGCAAATTTTTATTCATATACACATACACACACATATTATCATATGTGTACATTCACATTCACAAACACACCTGGAGTAACAAAACTACTTCAAAATGTAAATGAAAAGAATTATTAGTCTCCGTGTAAACATTTGAACTCAGCCATATAAAGAAAGCTAGATGATAGATAACTGCTGGTAACTCAGCTGGTTTATAGATATATATGTTCACATATACATATCCTTACAAATATGTGTATATATATATATATATATATAACGTGGTGGTGTCTGTGAGCCTGGGTTTCATGCTTTATGCAGACCTATATATATATATATATAATACATATGTATTCCTATCATTGATATTGAGCTCTATTTAATAATACCACATAATTTTGTCTCACCATTAACTCACCAAGTGAACTAGTGATAAGCATAGACAATCATACTATATATATATATATATATATATATTTATAGGAACTCAACTGATTTCCTTACTTAAACAAAGTGCTAATTTTTGTGCAAATAATAGGCTTGAGAAGCTGTAATTTTTATATCTGTATTCTTGCATTCATCAACCTGTCAGGACATTCGTTGTAGTTTTTAAATTTCAAGATATTTTGTAGATGACAATATTTGACTTGCCATGAAAAATTTGAAGGATCCAAGCCCAAAATAATTTTAGAAATCTTTTCTTCCCAAAATTTTTAAAATATGATTAAATAAGCAAAGAAATAGATATTTCTTCAGTATGGAATTGTCTATACTTACATAAAAAGTAGTAAGTAGTAAATTATCAATAATTCAAATGTGTTTTAGTTTATTTCTTTTGAGTGAAAATCTACGTTCTTTTCTTTTAAGAAGTCATTTCATTTCAACTCAATTTTTCTTGAATTAAGCAAATGTTGTTTACATTTATATTAGCCTTAAAAATGTCCATCTGTCTCCTGCTAAATATAATATCAATAGCAGTTTATATTTTATTTAAGGCATAAATGTATTTCTCTACACAAAATATATCCCTTTATTTTAAGCTAACAAGTACTACTATACTTCATTGCACAAATCTTAACATCTATTGGAGAATAAGATATCTTAAAGAAGCAGTGCATAGGTTGGGCTACCATGACCTGCTGATTAGACTAAGTATGCAGATGAATACAATATGAGAACCAATAATCAAAAAGGCTAGATGAAAAAATATAATTGCAATATGAGCTGTGGTAAAAAATCACACACAAGAGTAATAAGTAGTATTTCATAGGTTGATGAAGGCATTAGACTTATAAATCCAAAAAATTTACACTGAATTGTCCAGCAGGACATGACATAAAGGATGTAAACTTTTGGTAAAAAAATTTCTAAGTAAAATCATCTGGAAGTTGTAGGTTTAGTCCTGACTACAGATGAAAATAACAAGGAATACTTACAAAAGCTTAATATTTGTACCCAGTTATGATTAATAGAATTAGAAAAATCTACCCCAGTGGATTAAATAAAGGGTTCAATGTGAACTTCAGTGTAGGCTCCCTAATTCAAGGAAAACCTGAAGTAGGCCAAAGGATGCATTGACTGAAATATTGTGAATATAACAAAGATGAAATCAATAGTCTGAATATTCTAAATGATAAAAATCATCAAGCTTCATCTCAGATATTTAGACTTATCACATATATATAAATATATACCCATATATATATATATATATATACTCTCATATAAAATATACATATATAAGTAAACTTTGCAACCTTAGTCGAGGGTAGCTTGAAGGCTCCCTTTTCAATAGCAACTACACCAAGGTGTAGGGGAGGGCACTACTCCATTCCCTGGATTTTCTACTTTACCCTTGATCCTTACCTTACAGTGGTGAGTGCTAAGCAAGGCAGCATCAAGTACCATTTTTTGAATCTTTGGTATGATTTGACCTGTGATTGAACCGCAGGTCTCCCAGACCATGAGCGAACACATTACTCATGAGGCCATATATATACACATACATGCATACCTATATATATATATATATATATATATATATATATATATATATATATATATACATACACAAACCAACACACATATAAATGCATGCATATATATATATATATATATGTGTGTGTGTGTATGTATATTCTTAGTCACAGAAGATATCTCAGAATGAAAGCGAAATGAAAAATTATAGGTTTGTGTGTAAATATTTGACCCCAGCCTTATAAAGAAAAGAAGAAAAGATACAAACCTATTTTCATCTATTTCTCTGTGTTTTGGAATTGATGTTCTTATGAACAGGAGTCAATTGATTTTTTTTTTATTCATTTGCAATGCAATAAGTTTTTGCCTTCTATTTGGTTTTTCCTTCCTCTCACATGCCATATTTGAGATAATTGCATCTGAGCATGTAATCCTTTTCCTGATTCATGAATCAGAGACATGTGTAGAAGACCACAGCTTAATTTTATGCCATATTTATGACAAAGAATGTCAGAACCAAGAATTTCTGAATGGTAGACATGAGTTCATGATCTAAACACTCAAGTTAGTCAAGAATTATACATTTAAAGTACAAAAGTAATCTTCTAGAAACAAGTATATATGTAATATAATTAGAGATTTTTGTTGATTGTTTTAGCAGTAAGTTGTTTCCCTTCTAGATTTAGAAGTCAACCACTAAACAGTGAGAAAGGAGGGACATATATGAGAAAGAGATTAAGTGCAGTAAAAGGGAGAGAGAGAAGCATGATGATAAGGGAGAAATGATCAGGAAAGTGAACAGAAAGTTCCTGAAATCCAGGTCATGATCACAGCAGACGCTCAAGTTAAAATAGAAATGTATCAGGAGCAATCATCTGACAGGCTGTGATTGGCTGGAAGAAACTCAAATGGAAAAGCTATAAAAGTGGATGTGGGATAGAAAACAAAAAAGGGTGAGTTGGAAACAAGCCATGGAGATGTGAAGATGGACTGAAAATTACAGCATCCACTTTGGATGAGCTGTGCAAAGGAATCACACATCAACGATGGAAATGTGAAGATGGAATCATGAGCAGGCATGAACGAGTGCTAAAACAGAAAATGAGAAAGATAATATCAAGGTCTGTGTCTGCTGCTCAACGATTTGTTTCTCTTGATCTAAAGCGGTTGATTCATTATATACTCTGTTTCTCTCTTTTCAATGATTACATATGAAGAGTAGTAGCGAACAAACATTTGTATCAGCAAACTAAGGAACGTTTTTTTGTATGTTGTCACTTCTTCTCACAGCAAGGTTATCAACAGGGTTCGATTGAAACTTGGCAGTAATGCTACACTCATAGATACATTAGAACCCTGGTGGTACATAGACAGTATAATTCCTCAATTAAAGTCACCATTCTTGAAATGTTTGAACTAGTTTTGAGCTGCAGTGACAGATATTGCTTCATTTCCTTCTACTTCACAAAATGGGTGCCTTGCTGGTGAGGATTATTAATGCTGATTGTATCATCACTACTAGAATAAAGCGTCCTTGGTGTAATGCTAAACTGCACGTGATAGTGCAACCTCAGTTCTTGTGAGTGTGGAGTCTCCCTTCATTGGCATTTCTTCCAGGTTCACTCCAAATTCTGTGATCAGCTTCAGTTTCCAAACAAAATGCTTTGATAATGCAGCTGAATAGTAGTGATGATAATATATCAATTGATATGCAAATACTAAAATAAGATTATATATATATATATATATCACTTAGAACATTGACATACTCACAACATTTCAGTCTTGTCAAACTATATAAAACACTTTATCAAATTCATAGAAGTTGATTGTTCTAATTCCTTTAGCCATGATCAGGTACAAGTGTTAAGTTAATGTAAGTATTTGTAGTTGTTCTTACCTGTAGTTGGGATTGAACCTATAATCTCCAGATTTCACTCAGAAGAACTTTTAAACCAAACTACTTATCCACTGCACCATATGCGCTGCTGGACACATTGGAGGGAATTTTTTTGGACTTATAAACCAGTCTCCAGCAACTTATGAGATAATACTCAGTACTATCCCAAATCATCTCTATCTTTATACATGGCCTGTTCAACAGATCACTGTAACTCGATAAATAAATAAAATAGTGATATGTATGATAAGGTAAAAAAATGGTACATGATAGTACTGAGTAGTATCTCATAGGTTGATGGAGACATTAGGTTTATAAGTCCCAAAAATTCACTCTGAATTGTCCAGCAGGGCATTTGGTTGAAAAGTGACTCTGAGTGAAATCGGCTGAAGGTTGCGGGTTCAATCCCAACTACAAATAAGTAATACTTACTATACTGGTCATGAATAAAGGAATTAGGTTAAATAAAGTATTTGGTATAAGGTTGTGTGTAAGTTTCTGAATTGGACATGAAACACCTAGAGAGGACATACCAGTCAGAATGTTGCAATGAAGACAATAGTCCAAGTATTCTAAGCAATAAAAATTATCTAGCTTCGCCTCAGGAATTTAGACAAATAAAATCCAATGTAATTTATTGATGGAAACAATTAGAAAGACTTAATCAAAAGTTGGCTTAATATTGAAACTACTGGTAAATGGAACACCATGCTCTCCACTGAAATTAAGACCTTTAGTCAGGCTTAGAAATGGGAAAATAGTCCTCATTATATGTGGTGCATTCAATAAGTTTCCAGACTTTTTTTGTACCGGCATTTAAAATTGCCATAGACTCTTGAAAATTCAATATGTTATTGCTATACACGAGATGAGTGACCAATTTTTATGATTTCAGGTTCAAATGAACAGCTACAGCAGGAATTGGAATACAACCTACTAAAGCCTGATTGTCTCAGCTGGTCAATTTCAAAAATGCAATCTGGATGTGAGAACACTTTAGAAGAACAATATGCAATAAAATTGTGTTTTAAACTTGGAAAAAATGCCACAGAAACATATGGAATGCTTCAGACTACTTTTCAACCATCTTGCATGAATTGAGCATTAGTTTTTGAGTGGCATAAGAGATTCAAGGAAGGCAAGGAGTCTGTGAGGGATGATGAGAGGTGTGGGAGGAGTAAGGAAGTCAATACACCAGAGTTGATTGGCCAAAGGGTTAGGGTTACTATGTTGAGGTTTTAAGGGAGTTCAGGAAGAGATTCCGTCTGAAGAGGCCAGCACTCTTCAAATCGGGTCAGGTAAAGTAAAGTAAAAAAATGAGAGCAGAATGAAGAGGTTGATGGAGATATTAAGTTTATCATATTTACCCAACCCCTCCACTCAGGCAGGATATGACACAAGGTCAATTTTTTTAAGCGGAGTTTAACAGGTTTGAATTCAGAGTTTTCCTTCTCCTAGACTAGTTGCCTCACCAAGGCTGAAGAACCTAGCCTGCCCTACTATTTACCCATAGCTGGAGGGAGAATAATTGGATTTATACCTTTCCCAAGGGTATTAGTGCTATGTGAAGTGCAATCAGTCCAGGATTTGAACTCGTGTTGCCGTGTCCAATTCCTATGACGATAACCATTACACCATGGGCACCTCCAAAGATATTAAGTTTATAAGTCGCAAAAATTTACTCTGAATTGTTCAGTGCAGTGGATAAGGCATTTGGTTGAAAAGTGCTTCTGAGTGAAATCATCTGGAGGTTGCAGGTTCAATCCCAACAACAAGTAAGAATAACAAGGAATACTTACTATAGCTTTATAACTGTACCCAGTCATGGTTGATGGAATTAGAATACTCTACCCCAGTGGATTAAAGGTTTCTGAGTTCGACCTGAAAAGGCCAAAGAAGATATCAGCCAAAATGTGGTGAGTATAATGAACATTTAGTGAAATGAGATTAAAATTGGACAAAAAACAACAGATCAGTCTGTATGGACAGATGAACATTTAGTGAAATAAGACACTATTCTAAGTGACATAGATTATCAAGCTTTATCTTAGAAATTTAGACAAACAATGTATGCATGAAATAAAATCATATGATTTGATTTTATTATGTCTTTCTCTGTATATAATTTAATTTCATTATGTCCTATATATATGTATATATATATATATATATAAATGGAAACAATAAAATCAAATCATTTTAGACATGTAAATGGAATTAATAATATATATACATATATAGGAAAAATACAAATATATATATATATTTATTCAAATGTAAATAATGAAATAAGATAAAATAAAATATATATATATAATTTGATTTTATGATTTTCCAAACTGGAAGGGGTATTATAAATCTGATTTTTTTAAATGGATTTTCAAACCTTTTTTTGAGATGAAATGAATTTCCTCTTAGCTGTTTGCCACCTGGCCACAACAGAGAGTAAGTGCAAGGAGAGCAAGCCATTTCCTTGATGTCATGATTACTAAGGGAGTGTGTAAACGTTGTAAGGAGACATCCTGTTATAGTAAGGGAAGTAGTAAAACATAGAGGGTGAGAGATAAATCCCAACTAAAAATAAGAGTTGGACCTTCCATATTGTTTGAAATCTTTTCAGGCCTGATTCTAACAGCTTCTCCAAATTTGATTAAACGTGGACAAAAAAATGACAAATCATTACATACAGATAGGTGAACATTTGTTGAATTATAAAAGATTCAAAGATTAATTTTATAAAAATGTGTTTCATTCATTTTGTTCTGAAATGGTTGTTGTAAACTGATGTAGTACAAATATTATCAATATAATAAAGCTATAGATAATCTTTTGATATGTACAGGAAAGGAATTTTGGTTGATTGGTTGGTTGGTTTTTATGGCATATCACCCTTTATATGATATTTAATGCCAAATTCTCACTTTCAATGTCCAAAAACAGTTCAAACTATTCAGTTTAGCCTAAAATCACAGTTTAGTTCTATTTGATCCATAGATAGGATTTTGAGGTGCTAACACTATGGGCCAGAGTGGACCTGAGAGCAATGGTGATGAAGGGGTACTCTGCATTTCCCAAAGCTCCAGTATTACTGGAACCTTCTCTCGCCACTTCTCCCTATCGTTCATCGCCTCTGGTAGGTCTTCAGGGCTACATCTCATATCCTCACATAGCTGCTGAATGTATGTTCATGCTGGTCGTCCTGCTTTTGCCCATCCATATGTGGGGGTCCATAGGAGTACATCACTTATGAGCTTGTCCCTGCTTCTCCAGCAGTGTCCTGCATGTCTGATTCGTCTAACTTGGATAGTTTTTGTGATGGGAGGTAGGTGGCCGTATAGTTGGTGCTTTGTGGGGTGTTGCCGCCAGGACTTGTTCAATATTGCTCACAGCATTCTGGTGTAATTGCCGTCTAGCTTCTTCTCCAGCCGTTTAGTTAGCGTCCAAGTAGTGCATCCATACAGCAGTATTGATATGACTGCTCACTATCAGATTATTTAGTGTCATATTCAGAACACTCATTGGTGGTGGGATGGGGAGGCTTACTCCTTTTTAGAGAAGCAGTTGCTATATTCTACAGCTCCAGCCGACTGGGCAAAGGAATTTTGAAGTAAAGGTCTGTAAAAATGAAACTATTTATGATAGATCCAAATAATAAATTCATACAACTGCTGCCACAAAGACAACAGCAGCAATGCCACCAACAAATTGATGCTCCAGGTACTAACCCAAGGGTCAGGCATGGTTTTACAAAGTAGAGATATCATTATCACAAACCCAGGGTGCCTCAGCTGTAAATTACAATACCACCAGGCTTTGTTGGTTTCATGACATAGATCTATACGAATGCAGCTTCTGTCTGATCATGGAACCTCTTGGTATATTTCTGTTCTTCTGCTGGTGACCAACCAAACTTTGTCAGATATATTGAGGTCAAATTAGCTGTAAAACTTTGGCATCCAATTATATATATATAGTACATTGGGAAAATTGTCTTCATTTAAAATTGATAATTTTGCAAGTGTACTTTATTTGATTCAGATTTCGTCTACTGTGCAGCAAACTAGTGTCAGTAATGGGGATTTTTTGACTAATTTATAGTATTTCAAGACATTTTCATATAACTTTAGTAAATATATCTAATAAAGTTAGATGTCAGTGTTATTTTCACTTTTGTGTAATACAGACAAAAATTTACTCATTGCACTCTCTATATATAAAAAAACTTATCTTACCTCCTCATGTTTGATTCTTTACTTAAAGCTTTATATACTGAATAATACAATCATCAGATGATTCATGTGTTTCATTTGACAATTCAATTTTAGAATACATGAAATATTAAGTAATGAAGGAAGAAGTGAGATAGCAGATACTTTTTGGTTTTATCCCTCTCAACAAGCAAATATTTAAGCTCTTTCTTGATTAAGAAGATTTTTAAAACTATTTATTTGCCTATATATTTACCAACCCTTTAACATGGGTAGGATACAACACAAGGTCTCTTTTTAAGCAGACTGTTTACCATATCAAGGTTAAAAAGACCAGACTACTCTACTATTAGTCGAAAGCTGGGGGGAGAATAGTCGGATTCATGCCTTTCCCAAGGGTATTAGCACTAAGTGAAATGCAAACAGGATTTGAACTCGGTTCACCATGACCATTTCCTATGACAGTAACCATTACACCACAAATACATCCAGCATATATATATATATATATATATATATAAAGTAAAGTTGTCATCCACAGTCATGAGTGATCCAAAGGCTCCCTTTTCAATAGCTACTACACCAAGGTGTAGGGGAAGGCACTACTCCATTCCCTGGATTGCTCCACTTTACTCTTGATCCGTACCTTATAATACTGAGTGTTAAGCAAAGTGGCATTTAATACCATTTTTTGAGTCTTCAGTGTGACTTGACCTAGGATTGAACCCCAGTCTCCCAGACCATTGGTGAACACTCTACTCATTAGGTCAATAGCTAGGCAAAATGAAATTAGACAGGTTTAATGCTGACCACAGTAGGATTTATTCATCCAAATTTGAATAAGAAATTCAAAGGTATGTGGATTTCATGAATGATTTTACATGTTTTCAAAATGTGCCCAGCCTGAGAAAAAAAATATGGATGAATTTCAAAAAAACATTGTTTTATGCATAATGTATATATAATTATCTTATCAATTGGTACAAGTAAGTTTAGTTTTGACCAAACAACAAAACTACCTCAGAGACGTGTGTGTTGATATTCACCCCATTAGGGTTAAGCCAGCTCTACATATGTATACATGAGTAGAGTGTTGCTGGGATTAGTTTCCAAAGGTGGTGTGAATACATATTTTTTCTTCTCCTAGGCTGGTTGCCATACAAAGGTTAAAGAACTCAGTCTGCTCAACTATTAACCCATAGCTGGTGGTCGGATGCATACCTTTCATAAAGGTATTAGCGATATGGGAAATGCAAGCATTCTTGTTCCGGATTTGAACCAAGGTCTGTGCATCCATTTCCAATCAACAATAACCATTACTCAGTGAAGATGATAAGATGAAAGAATTGATCAGACATGCATTTACAGTTTGGTTCCTATGTTCATTAATGCTTTTAATTATTCAGGCTGGCCATCTCAGTGAGTTTCCAAACTGTCTTCATAGAGAAGAGGAAAATATTTGCATCTTCTAAATGTCTCAATTAAAACTCCTAAAAAAAAGCCTCTAAAATGTTGAGATCACCAAAAAAAAACTGTCTGCTTTCTAGTACTACAAAAATACATCTGCTAAAACTCAAAACAAATGTTTTCATCAATATTTTAATCAAGGTGAATATTAAACCTATTTATCCATCAATATGTCCACATTTTCATTTGTAGATTATTGATAGTGGAAAGCCATTATATAACACAGGAATTTATATTATTACCTGTAAGATTTGTAAATAATGTGTTCAGTATTAAGATGTGCACATAAAATAAGCTTTGATATAAGGGTCTAAAAAAATTTTAATACTTTTTTTTATATAACCAAATAATTAACCTATTTCTAATAAAATAAAATGGAATACATAAAAGTCTTTAGGTAATTCTATTGTTATAAATCTAGATTTCACTGTTAGTAAAAAAAGATTTGAAAAACCAGACTGCATAGATGGTCTGGAAAACTTGCTGTTATATATTTAAAAAAGCTCTTATTAGCAATCTAGACATATCTAAAATAACATTTCAAGTTCTGACATCTTCATTAAATATCATATGATGAGCTCTCTCATATAAAGATAAAAATTTCTCAATTTCTTACATATCAAGTTCCCATGGTGGTGGTAGCTAACATGCTGACTGTCACATCATAGTGAGCTTGAACACCAGTCATACTATTATGTTCACTTTTGGACTAATACCCAGGGGAAAGTTTTGAGCCCTCTTACCTCCCCAGCAATGAGTCATATATTACCACTAATGTTCTTCTACAAGGATGGCTTTAGCATTAAATCACTCACAAAGGTTGATATGCTGTTAAACAAAGAATAAAAACCACATCTATTCTTTACATGCTAAAGAAAGAAAAAAGCAAAATAAACCAGCTAGCTATTTTTTCATAAATTTTTCTCTAAGAGTCTTCTTAATTTCATGCTTAACGCTGAAAGCAATTTCAAAATTCAGTGTCATAGTATGACAGTGTTTATATTCTAGCTTGCATGGGTCTAAAAATGTTATGGTTATAAGCCAAGATTCTTGCCCCTGCTCCAAAACATTGTATGTATAGTAATATATACTGACATTTGTTGGCCTACAGTTAAGTTATAAATCAATAGATGTTATCTCATTGGTAAATACATCTCAGGAAAATTTAGTCATAGTATTCCTCAAAAATGAAAAATATGTCAGATCATTTTTTTAATCCAGTTAAAGCTCCACAACTTATTAGATGATTGAGGTTCTACTCTGAGTAATTTTCATTAGCTGCATTTATTAGGACAATGAGAGTTACTTGGCAGTGTCCATCTTCTCTCTATGAAATATGCAACAGGTTGTACTTAGTTTCATGATTCAAGCATAGTTACAGAGAGGCATACTTAGCTTAATTGTTCACCAACTTCAAAACATGGGTGAGACTGTTTGTATTTCACTGCACACTAATGCCTGTGAAAAAGGCATGAATCTCTCTTCTCCCCCAACCATGAGGAGATAGTTGGGCAGACTAGGTTTTGTAATCTTAGTTAGGCAACCAGTCTGAGAGAAAGAAAACTGATTTCAAACTAGTGTCCTTCCACTTTAAAATTGACTTTGTATTACATAATACTTATGGTGGAGGGGTTGGGTAAATATATTCATGATACTAGCAACAATAAGTGATCCCTGAACCATTCTTTATATTACCTGCTATTTACCTATAAGAGTAGACTCATGCCTTGCGGAACATTGGAATAGTTTTAAATTAAGTCTTTGCTTTTAATCTGGATGATTTTCAAATATCCTTGAGGTTCTTCCAATTGCTTAATTATCTTGTAAATAGATACTTCAGCATGGAAGATAAAATTTTCACTTGATTGATACCATTTGAAACACTGACTTAAACTATAAATTATTGATTGAAATAGATACTGATCAACAGATGAAAGCAGCAAAAACATTTAGAAAGCAGCAGAATCTTGTGATTTGGGTCACGAGTGCATCATCATCATGTCGTGGCACTTGAACGGATATCCCTGACCCTCTCTCGCCACTTCTCCCTATCGTTCATCGCCTCTGGTAGGTCTTCAGGGTTACATACCATATCCTCACATAGCTGCTGTATGTATGTTCGAGCTGGTCATCCTGCTTTTGCTCAGCCATATGTGGGAGCCCATAGGAGTATTTCACTTATGAGCTCATCTCTGCTTCTCCAGCAGTGTCCTGCATGTCTGGTTCATCTAATTTGGATAATTTTCATGATGGGAGGCAAGTGGCTGTATAGTTGGTGCTTTGTGGGGTGTTGCCGCCTGGACTTGTTCAATATTGCTCACGACATTCTTGTATAATTGCCGTCTAGCTTCTTCTCCAGACATTTTGTCCAAGTGGTGCATCCATACAGCAGTATCGACACGACCGCTGCCTGGAAGAAACTACGTTTCATATTATCAGTCAGGTTTGATTTCCATATGATCGATTGTGTATAGTGTATAGGAGAGTCCAAATCTTCTTTAGCAAGAAATAAAGTAGATTTAAAATAATTTACTTGGCTTATTTGGTGCCATCATACCACTTCATTGGGCTATCATCTACAAATCAGTGACTTTTTGTTTAATCATTTCTTATTCATTCAGTGTTTAGTCAATCTTTCTAAGACAAATACTGACGTATATCTGAGTACTCTTTCAGAGTAGAGGTACAATTATATGAATCATTTAGTGGATGCAAAATGCTAAATGTAAAAAAAATTGTTATTCAGGGTCAAATAAACATTTTTTTTTGTGAAAATGATTGCAACAAATAATCAGCATACTACTTTATATATATATATATATATATATATATATACTCACACAGAGAGATACATATAAATATATACATAGAAAAAATATATATATTCACTCACACAGAGAGATTCATATATATACATATATTACACTCACACAGAGAGATACATATATAGATACATATATACATACACACACAAAAAAAAAAAAAATATATATATATATATATATATATATATACACACACACATGTACTTATGATTCTGGCCTCTTTATTTAATGGCATATCAAATTTATGAGTTATTTAATGCCCAAATGATTCTTGTTGATGAACAGTAGTGGTACTATTTCACCCATAACAGGGTGGATAAAGGAAGTTCAGACAATATATATATATATATATAGTGAATGTCTTGGATGAAACAAGATACTAAACCCCTACCCAGATTCATTTCCTCTTTCTTTTGATCTAAAAAAAAACAAAAAAAACCAAAAAAACTCCCCACCTCATATTTCCCTCTTTCTAGTCAAATCTCTGATGAAACCCAATTCACTTGGTGCCACATTGTTTAGTCCATCTACCCAGGCAATCTCAGCCAAATCCAAATAAGGCCCTACCACCATCATACAAACCTATATCTATTTCCCTCCTTACTCTTCCCCTATCTATCTCTTATCTTTACACCCTTTCCCTCTCTTTATACCTTCTTACATTCTCCATTAGTTTATGTATTTCTTGAACTTCTAAAATGTAGAATAACATAAAAAGGCGAAAGATTTATCCACTATTTTTGACCGGATCTTCTATTAATAAAGAAAGAAATATTACCACTAAACCCATTGTAAGTATTTGATTTATTCACTCTTCCCATTATTTTCATCATCTTGTCAGATTCAGCAAAATCTACCATTTCTCCACACATATATATATATATATATATATATATATATGACTTGCCCATTGGCCTAGTGGGTAGAGTGTTTGCCAATGGCCCTGGGAAACCAGGCTTCAATCCCATGTCGAGTCATACTAAAGATTCAAAAAATGGTACTTGATGCTGTTTTGCTTAACACTCAGTATTATAAGGTACAGATCAAGGGTAAATTAGAGCAATCCAGGGGAAGGAGTAGTGCCCTCCTCTACACCTTGGTGTAATAGCTAATGGAAGGGGAGCCCTTAACTACAGTCGCCAACTTTACTTATATATATATATATATATATATATATAAATGATATGTAAGCAAATAGTTTTGGGGTAACTTTACTTTTAAATGATAGGTTAGATCTCATTTGTTGGCTCATAAATAATTTCAAGTATTCCTATCTAATACAAATTATTCAATTTAATATTAATCATTTGTTTGCACACTGTTTAAGGGTTTCAAGTAATTCTAATTATCAAGTATTCCTAGAAAATAAAGTTAATTTGCATGCCGCTGTATAGTTTCATATAGATAATAATAATAATCCTTAGTTAATGTGGGGGAGTATTTGTTGTATAATGGTTAAAGTGCTGGACTGCACCCTCAAAGTAAACAAGTTCAATCTCTAGTTGTTATGTTCCCTTTTCTTGGTATTAGTAATACTCCTGAGAAAGTTATGAGGCCCTTTACTCACACAGTTATGGGATGAATAGTATCACAGCAGTTCTTCTTCAAGGATGATATTGGCATTAAATATTGATATCCCATTAAACAAAAAACACCAAGCCAAACCTTCTTTCTATATGCAAATAAAAATTGAAATTAACCAACTTTAGTAAATGATTGAACAGTTCTATTTGACCCATACATGGTACACTAACAGGTACTGCCAAACCAAGTCAGAGTGGACTTGGAAGTAATGACAATGTAGGGTATTCTGAATTCCCCCAGGCACCAGAACTGGAACCTCTCTAATAGATGCAATTTAGTATCATACTTAAGACACATTACATTTTAAGATATATCTAAGTTCATCTTCTGTTATTTGTGTGTATATATATATATATATTGAGAGGGAGTGAGTGAGATAGTTGTACATTTCATTTGATGATTGTACTTATAAAAAAAAATTATGAAACTGACATGAACAGGTAAGACAACATTTATTTATTTTATTCTTTATCCTGCATGAGTGGCAAGTGTTTGAGCACTTCTGATTCAAGAAAAAACCTTTTTATAATGGTTTATTTGTTTCGCCATCTACAAATGTCAGTTATATATATATATATAGATATCACAATGTTCCTTTCTATATAAAAGTATGAATTCCATTATCTCTCAAACTATAGCTTCAATGGTATCACTACAGTTTTTTTGACTTGGATGGATTTGGCATGACAAAACCAATGAAGGTTAATATGCAATTCGTTATATATATATATATATATGTTGTTTGTTTTCTCTCTCTTTCTCCGTGTATATATATATATATATGTGTATGTGTGTGTGTGTATATATATATAGGCACATGAACTCTGTTTTGTCTGCATTCACATTAAGTCCTATGTCACCTGCTGCCCTATCAAGACTAAGCAGTAGAGATTCGGCCTGGGCCGGTGTATTTGCTTGAAGCACTGTCATTAATGTAGTCCGCATCTGTAATATTCTGTGCGGGGTATTGTCTGCTTCTTGCCTTCAGTATTTTAATCAAAGAAGTGACATCTCCACACTAAATAGTGGTTCTCGGATACTTGTTTACAAATTCACCTACCTCGAAATCAGCGTCTCATCTACCGAGTACGACATCAATACGCGACTAGTGAAGGCATGGGCAGCTATTGATAGGCTATCAGTCATATGGAAGTTAGATCTATCCAATAAAATAAAACACAGTTTTTTCCAAGAAGCAGTCATGTCAGTACTACTATATGGATGCACCACATGGACACTGACAGAGCATAGAGAGAAAAGCTTGATGGCAATTGCACAAGGAAGCCATGATCTGTACTGAACAAATCCTAGAGACAACCTCCC